>BGZK01002106.1:0-79277 GCA_005406025.1 Eumeta japonica
CCGGCCAGCCCTGATTCGATTACAAAAATCGGCGATCGAGCGACCTCAGACGTTGCTGACGTTTCATAATTAAAACGGAAGGTCTGTGAAATTGTTCCGAATTAGATGGGGTTCGATCGAAGGACAGCGATGACCTGGCAGTGGCGCATCGGTTTCGAATCAATTACAGGTTCTATTCCTGACCACGGCTGAATTGGCTAATGAGGCTTTACTGATCGCAGATGACCGCTCCAAGAACAAATTCGACCATCGGTACAAGACGTCGTTACCGCGTTGGTGACGGAGGTCGTTAAAAGTTCTCGCTCGAACCACATCGAAGGGCTTAACGGTCCAAGGCCCTCGGGCTAGAATAATATTATGAGAAACTGTGCCTGTGAAGTAGGATCACAACAATACGACGCTAAATATTGTTTTAACTTAATTAAATCCCCTTGGTTTTTGAGATGAGAGCATCCTCTTTCCATATAAATATAACGATATGACAAATTTATGTTTCAATGGTAAGTCTAATAATAAATAATCTTATTAAAAATACATGTCTTTTTTTTCGTCTTACCTAACCTTTAAAAACCATTAAACATGTTTTTGACATAAGATATAAAACATGCTAATAATAGATACGTTATTTCAACCTGAGAGAGATATCAATTTGAGAAGTTCAAAGCTAATTAAAGTTTTACTGTCAAGTAAATCGGAAGCAATTACCTGAAATAATCAATTAATCGGCTTTTAAAGAGATTACGGACTCATACCTAGTACCTGCTGTGTGCGTATAAACCGAACTACGTAATCCAATTAAATCCGATTAAAGGGAATAGAGATTATGAGCCCAAATTGACCGCGTGCCGTTGTCTCCTCAGCGGCAACGATCGGAGCTAACTATCGTTTTATTACATATAATAAGCTTTCAATTTTTTCACGTTCCCTATCTAAAAAATATAAACGAAACCCTTATAGTACCATCTTATTGTCTGGTTATGTGTCTGTCTGCCATGATCCTTTTCTCAGAATCAAGAAGAGATATTAAGTTGAAATAATATAAAATTCTTATTAAAATCAATGATTCTTCGGAGGTGTATAAATTTTAAGTAAATGCAATCAAAAGATACGGCATTTCGGTTCAATTTTTCTTTTCATAAAGCCTTCTAAGCCGGGTATAGGGTATAGGGTATTTTCAGTTATCCTAAATTCTTGAAAATTAATAAGAATCATATAAAGCAACTATCATAGCATAGGTTCAAGGAATAATTAAAAATTCTTATCTTTTTTTATATCATATGAAAGATATAAATGTTCTTGCAAAATATATAGCTGACTCACATTTACAGTAGGAGTACCTAAGCATGATACAGACGGATGTATAAAACAAAATCATTTGACTTCCACTAATGAAAAGTAATGGTTTTCAAAGTGTTCTTCGAAATGATTTTCAAAATTAAAAAGTGTTTCAAAGTAATTTTTAAAATTCTTATAAAAACTAGAAAAAAAACCGTTAAAAATATTTAATATGGAAACTTTCGGACAAATTCCCACAAACACACTAGTCCAGTTTTTTTCTATATAAACAAATCACCAAATTTTGGTTTCTGTGTTTTAAAACCAGTACTGTTATCGATTTATATCGTTAGTTTGGGCGTACACTCAGGACGACATAAGGAAATGTCGAGACGGGTGTAGCACACTGTAGATCTGTACCGGCCCACAGTCATATTTATTAACATTAACTAGCCTTGGGACCTCCCCGCTGGTACAGAGAAAATTGAGCACTGCTGTATCAAATGTTGTCACCAATACGAGGAATATCCGCGGCCAATTTCTCTACGTGTTCTTTGAAGATCGGAAGAAGTGGCAAAATTTTGTTAATTTAAAAAATAGTAAATTGGTCTGTAGTCAGATATCAAACCCTTTCCCTTTTGATTCTAAGTAAACCTAATGACGTTATAGAAAATCTAAAAAAAGGAAGTTATAGATCTTGTATTTAATTAAGAGATAAAATAAGTGTTCCGGTTATATTCATTTGAATTAATATTGCTATATATATAGCAATATTAATTTAAATGAATATAACCGAATATAAATTATATATATAATTTATATTCACAATCTAATGAATATAAATTATATATATAATACAATTGTCAAAATTGATGTCAGCAATCGTTTTAAAATGTTACCGATTCGCCGATGCAACTAAGATTTTTTTGCATTCGTCTTCATTTAAAGTTCAACATAAACCTGCAACTTAGAGAGCTTTTACCGTACTCGTGTTCTACGGGACAGTAAACTGGAAAAACATATGAAAATATATTTCACTTTACTCTTTCTAATAAATTTTCGCAATAAAGACGAAAACGAATTAAACGATGCGAAATTTATTTTCCGTATGTGAAATGCAAATTTATTTTCCCTTTCGAAAAAGAGAAAAGGGATTATTTAAAAAAAAAAGTCCGATCGCCCACCAGCGCGGCTCGTAAAGCATCGGGTCACGTGCGGTCGTAAATATTTTAATCTATATTTCGGCACCGGAGCACCATCGATGCCGGCCATAAAGTATGAAGTAATTTCACTAATGGCCCACTGATTCCGTATAACGCTGGCGGCGCGGGCATTGTCGCCGGCCCCGCTGATGGATTCGCTGCGCATGCGGGAGATGTACGATAACGCTTTTGTGGAGTAAAAGCAGGGGGCATTCCGAAAGAAATCGGTTATTATTTACGAATGTACAGAACCCCGTGATGTACCATTTTAGGAAATATGAGAACAGAAACGAAGGGAAACGAAATGTATAATATAATGCAATATATTTAATAATACACAAAAAACATGAGCAATTCAGGCGTATGGTTCTTAAATATTGTGACTCTGACATATACTATATATTTTTATTTATAAAGCATTGCTAATTAATCAGGTGTATCCTTGTTTAATACATTTTTAAATTCAATTTAAAAGAAATGCATATTTGTATGGGCGCCACTCGACAGACAAAATGAAAATAATGAAGAATAAATGTTTCTAATTTTTATAACGGAACTTAATTTCAACTCAATACCTATTTCTTAATCAATCAAAACAATCATTTACAATTGTAGAACATTGATACTTTACCAGCATGATGTCACCGACATAAAAATTGTCATAAACAGAACATTATGTTCTACAAAAAGTAATTGTACTTTATGTAAATTAATACGTGGGACGCACTATAAGTTCCCGGAACTGGCCAGTTACATAAAAAATATTTATATTGTAACTGCTACATTTGAAAATGCAACTTTTAGCTATACAGTTTGTTTCATCAAACTGTTAATTGTTTTTATACTGTGACGTTATTTTCAAAATTGCGTGCCTTCATCGCTATAGATTTAAGCCGTAAAAATTTTCGTAGTATGATTTCCTACGATTTCAAGCGTAATTTGATAGCTCAGCAGAGCCTTGTTCGTCTTTAAACTGCTTTTTGCGATGAAACACCATGAAATTACCAATTTAAATAGTCGTTTCTAACTGGTTTGGTGAATTAAAACGCGGTCGTGTCAATCTCAGAGACGAATTTCGTGATGGTCGCCCGTTTACCTGTGAACAACAAAACATCGCTGCTCTACGTGATATGATCGAAACAGACAAGCATGTGATCTACAACGAGATTTGGCCATCTTTAGGCATAAACATGAGACGAATGCAATCAATCCTACACAAACATTTGGGTATGACAAATGCTCGCGGTGGATCTCACACAACTTGACTGAAGCCCAAAAGACGGACCGCGTCACTTGTGCAATGCCATACTTACCAAATTCAAGTAAGAAGCGTCAAATTTGGTATGAGATATAGTAATAGGTGACTTAATATGGATTTATTGCTACGACCCTAAAATAAAGAAGTAATCGATCGTATGGGTCTATCGAGATGAGCCGAAAACGACCAAAGTGGCGCGCGAGCGAAGTGCCTCTAAGCGGATGATTGATTATTTTTTTTTAATAATTGTACACGTGGCTACTGTCGCTTTGGAGGTTTGTCGTACTGTGAACAGTGATTGGTACACGACCATTTGTTTACCGGAAGTTAATGACGAACTCTGTAAAAATAACTGTAAGCGTGATATCATGCACCACGACAATGCCAATTCTCACGAGGTCAAACAGATAAATATATTTTTGAATGAGAAAAACGTAGAACTTATGATCGATCCTGTACACGGTCCCGACCTGACACCTTGTGACTTCTTTTACTCACAAAAATTAAGAACCGATTAGGCGGTCAACGATTTTCATCACCAGAAGAGGCTGTCGAAGAGCATGAAAAACATTTTTCCGAGGTCATCAAGAGGAGCAGCATTCATATTTTCAAAATTGCTTTATTCGTATAAATAAATTTATTTATGCTAATACTTTGAGAAACAGTAAATTCATTTTTGACCAATCATAGTCATTTTTCCCCATTTATTCCAAAAAAATTCAGTGCGCTCTACGTACTTGCTTCATTGCATTCAATTCTATTCTTCCTCCTTCCAAATATGAAAGACATAATGGGAAGATGCAAACGAATATCAGAAATAGACTTGCAAAACCAGGAAAATGTTAGACATTTCGTCGAAAAAGCTGGTCATAAGTCAGAAAAAAGCCGGCGTCTTCATATATAAATATTGATGTACTATCTTTACAGATAAAGAAGAACCTTATTAACGCGACTTGCGTAACCTCATATGCAGGAAATTTTAATTTTTAATAACATTATTTTACAAAAGGGGCGATAGAAATATGGATAAATAGGCTACGCTTTATTACATTATTTTGTTTTGTTTTTCGTGTACAAATTTAGTATCAAAGAACAATCTTGTTCAAGCCTCCTTCAGATTTTAAGACGCTACAATTTGAAACAGTACCGTTCTTGATAGTCGTTGCTGATATATGCAGAGAAATAAAGAAAAATGTGTCTGATAAAAAAAAAACGTAAATACTTTACGCAAAGGTAGTATGGAATCTTTGCCTCTTTGAAGATTCTTCAAAATTTTCCTTAGTTCGAAGACTTTGGAGAACAGGCATAAGTGGTCGAACAATGCGCTGCGATCGCGTTGAAAGTTTTGTATAACAACCTTCGATGAATACGGAACTTTTCTTAAGTTGGTGCTGAGAGGCACAGATCATAGACCCGGTGAAGATGGAACATGGTTATTAACGCATATCTAGAAATATATTTGATAAATACTTTAAAAGATGTATGCAAGTAATATGATGCAATAAATCGAGTGGCACCTGCTTCGTTGCCATAAAATGCTTTTCGATAACGTATAGCTCGCAAATTTTATGCGGCGACAGCATTGTAGGTATTCCTTTCCAACATATTTCCAATACAGTAAGTAAAAATAGAGTGAATGAAATATATTTTGTTGTTACTTTAGTACGTTTGCTGTGGTCTGATTTGTTATCGTGAGAGTTAAAATTCAAATTTAAAATATCTTTAGGTTTTATTTTTCATAATAATACTTGAAACACGTCATAATATTTCAAGAACCTATAATATTTTGAAAAAATCCACGTCGTTAGTAAGGCAATTTTTCTTTTTCAAGAAGAATAAGTAAGCGATTTATCCTTAAATGTATCTGGTCTCAAATTTAAATATAACTAAAAACAAATATAATTTTTTTTATAAAATAATAAATGTGTAAGAAGTCTAGCCAATTATGCCGATGGATATTTATATTCTAAGTAATCGCAAAATTGTATAACATCTTTTGTATAAAGTTTAAATTCGTTTTTGTAATCATATAGGGCTAATTCGGTATATCAACAGGTGTATTATTCTTGAATATGAACATCCTAAGTGAATTCTATGTAATTGATTGACACGTACACGACGTTGATTTTTATTTCTAGTGTTAAAAGTGTATCAATCACTATCTTCTTTAAACATTTTTACATTTTCTCTTAAGCAAATTAAAATTCAAATAACAGACTTACAATTCTAATTTAATAAAAATATAATTTAATTCTCAAAAGTACTCCAGGGCTCAGTCTATAATTTATTTGATCAATCCAAACACACACAATCCCGAAAGACATGTATAGAAAATTCCATACGAGAGATGCACTCGCTCTTTACCAGTCGCGGCAGGTTCCTCACGAGAGACATTTTAGGGGCGACAACGAGCGTGAGTGGTCTCGCCCGAAAAATCCTCCGGAAGCCAGCGAGTATGCACGGACACATCCGCTTGCATCAAAAGTTGTTCCAGAACATTCGAATACCCTGAGCTACCGTCGTCATCCGAACGACTCAACATTATATTAGTAAATAAATATATAAACCAACGAGTAACATTTTTCATCTTCTTTCTGAAAGTTTTCAAAGGTAGGTAATAATATGGATACATGGAAAAAGCAAATCTTTATAAAAATAAAAAAAATCATTGTAATCATTACAGTCGTTCACGAGATCGTTGTGGCACACATATATATATACACGGCATTTTCAAGAAGCTAATAAGCTTGCGAAGATAACAAAATGTAGCCCGCGTTTTGGACAGGATTAGGATATCAAATGGAAGGGGGACAAGAAGAGGATGCAGGGTGATGACGGGAAAGCAGGCCGCAGGAACTCTCACTCACCGAAAGAGATACAAAAGCGAAAACTGTTCCTTCACGTTTGTGTCTGTGAGAGTGCGGTATCTCACTGGACGAGTTGGCTAATTTTCGTGCTGCAGTCAAGTCGATCAATTTAATGATGGCTTTACCACTCAAGAGATATACTGTTCAAACATCTTGTGTTCTTATTTAATAATAATAAAACTTCTTAATAGAAGTAAGTTATTTTACAGTAAATCGTTTGTCACCTTTAGAGGTGCAATTTTCACATCGTCATAGGCGAGTTGTTGTCTTTTGACTTTAAGAAGCAACGAGGTATCATTTGCAAACATTATTAACTTGTAGATATTTTTTGCAAGGTTCGATAAATATTAACATGAACTAAAAACGGAAACAGAATAAGGATTGAACTCTGCGTCCTCATATGCACCCCGGACCCAAATGAACTTAGCTTGACATCGACCCTCTGAACTCTGCAACTCAAATATGATTGCCCGACCCGTAACACCATGATGACGTAGTTTCCTAATCAGAGGTTATTATTACAGTTACATTGGCCCTTTATTTGCGAGACAAGGACGATTCTATTTTGTCAAAAAGCTATCAGAATCAGACAAAGTGTTAGGATATAAAGTAAAATGAAATAACATACTTATTTAGTTACGTATACTATTACGGCTTAATATTAAATTTTAATTAAACATTAAGCTGAATCGGGAAGTCCGTTCAACTAAAAACTTTTCTCCTGTCTTACTATTTTGACTCCTATTTTTTTTTCTGTAATTTGTTATCCATCTTAGGCGAATAAACTTTTTTATCTCTCTTAGACTGAAAACGCTTTAATATCTTTCGCTTTAAATATAATTAGGAAAAAACAGTTCTCATGTACCAACCACACGATGAAATTCGCAACGATGGATGTCGTTTGAATGGATGGGTGACTTGGTAAATCAAGCACTGGACATCAAATGCCTGATAATTAGTTCAAATCAATCAAATCATCATTTCTGCACTCCTAAACTAAAAATAATTAGCTTATCTTTTTCGTTTATTATTAGTAAATTTATTTAGCCCACGGTTGTCAAAAACATTTGAACCTTTAAAAATTTTGTGAGCAATAACATTGGAAATGTTAAAAAATTGTCGAGAGTTTCACGAGTGAAAGAATTTGTCTACTTGGGTAATTTCTTTACAAATGACGGTAAGAATGATAAAGACATTGAATGCGGTAAACAAGGATAGTGGCGTCTTGCTTGCTATTATCAATGCTAAAATCGTCTCACAAAAAGAGCGTGTATACATAATTAAGTTCTGGTCTCTACCTTTAAGTACGGTAGTGAAAATTGGTAGAATAAAAATGAAAGTAGTGTTATCCCTGCGTAAAATATCTCAAGTGTCTTTGAAAGACAAATATAGGAAAAGTGATGAGACAGGACAGTTTGGTTTGTAAGATGTAATGACAGTAGAAAAATAATTGTTGCGGTGGTTTAGTCATGTGGAAATACTGAATTTAAATAAACGGACGATACAGTTTTATACAGCGAAAGTGTATAACAAAAGATTGACAAGAGTTGCCCTTGAAAATCTCATGCACACCAAGTAGTGACATATAGAAGCATTAAACTAGTAATGGACGTCAGTTAAGTAAGATCTATCTTCAAAGATTTCTCAATGTGGAGGTTTGTGATTTATGCCTATCCATCTATAAAATATGTGTGAGTATATAAAAAACTAGTATATATTAACATAATAATTAAAATTATATAGTGTATACAAAAATAAAATTATGAAAGCATATTTTTCAGAAAGGCATAAGTAAAAATAAATTTATAAATACAAAAACTAAGACTTAAAAATAATATGTAAGCTACCAAATGTCGTAGTTAAAATTATATGAATATGAATGTTAGCATAAATTAAAAAAATTTAAAATTGCGAAATGGAAAAAAAAGCAATAACAGAAGTAGAAGAGAAAATATGAAAAACATAAGAGCAGAAAAACATTAATAGAGAAATAGAAAAAGAATAAATAGAAAGAAAACAACGAGAGAAAAAACGAGAAGACGTACAACAATACGAAAGGAGTATGGTAAAAAGTAATAACATATTAAGGACATTTTCATAATAAATATGAAGTATCAGGTCGCTCTTCATAACTTCGTCGTAGGACAACCAACATATGTGGCTAACGACATATTTTGTTTATGTGTATTTAGTATTCCCGAGAAACTAAGCGTAAAAATAGCGGATTAGCGAAAGGGGTGACGACGAGGTACTAAAATAGCGTGGATATCGGCTCCGATACGACTATGCGCTACTTGCCTCGTGACATTGATATAGCTATTCATTACAGCCTTTGTGCAGATATACTTAGTATCGTATGCGACTTATTTAATACGTATTATTTATCGACGACGCCTCATGGCGTAAAGAATAAAGAATTTCCTGCCAAGCATGAAAAATCATATATTACTTTTTTTTATAGTATTTGAATCCAACATAAGACGATTAGAGAAATTATTTAAACGCTGTGTGTCATCACTTTGCAAACGTTTTCGAACCGGCCAACAGCCGAGACCGTAGAATGGTGGCGCGCTTTCCGCTCGCCCCGCCCTGTAGCTCATGCGTGGAACCGTTCAACACAAATTTTCTTTACGCACATAATAAAGTAAAACTTGAATTAAAGCTCAAAAACATTCAATCACAAATTTTTATTCATTACCTTTTATTGGTTTTTATTTTGTTTCGAATAAAATAGAATGAAATAGGTAAACAAACTAAATTATATGACAGGTCTACTCTACAAGAAGAAGTACAACAAATACTTGACCTAACTTTAATAACCGCATTTCACGTTTTAATATTTTAAACTACTATAAACTACTTTAAACTACTATATTAACAGGTAGATAATATAGTAGTTTACTCGACAGAAACATCCGGAATCTGTGTCTTTGAGTCGCATATTGATCGACTTTGAGTTTATTTATGAGATCAACTGCAAATGACCACGTGTGGTATTCCCATCTTTTATTATAATATTACGATGTGACGTTACTGTTTATATTCAAAATAATGTATTGCGTCTTACTTTTTTTTTAAGTCATGGAATAAAATATAGAATCGAATCGAGAGACACTGGAATCGAAATTTTGGAATCTACAGCACGAACTAATCAGAATCAACAGCGATACTGGAATCTATTTTATATATATTTTTCGCAAACGCACTACGAATTTTATATCAAAAAAATGGAGAAATTATATCAATTTCTATAATCAAACCGTTCACAAGACCCACGCAAAGCACAATTGAATTCTAATACCTAACCTCGTAGCTTCCTTCGAACAAAGCCTTCGTTGCCTGACGGTTTGAACATCGAAAAGGGTGGCCACACAGTGCTACTTATAAAAACAACTACTAATCCCTTTGAAGACTTAAGAAACAAAGAGGTAGTCCTAAAACAACACTCGAGTCGTCGCCGATCAGCGAACAGAAGCGATGGCACTAGAGCCGGCTTACATTTACATACACGGCGCACGGCACGTCGACGACTAAATCGTTGACGGCATATTTGACGTCCGTCTGGAAGGAAAATATTGGAGTTAAACTGCCACTCATAAAGATTTAACTGTATATGGAAAATATGATTTATTGTCGTGCTGAACAGCATGTCACTGATCGAAGAACACGGGCGACGCTTTTTAAACGATTTCATAATACTTAAAGAAACAAGCTCATTTATTTTTATTATATTTTTCTATTTTATCCATTTCATAATAATGAATAAAGTCCTAGTACTATTATCCAAGACCTTTTATTTATTTTAATGGGTTTAGGTCAAACATGAATAATTTTCTCAGATGCTAAAAACGTCAATATTGAATTAATTTATCAGAAAATCATAAATTATTTTTTATTCATTTGATGTAACTAATAATGGTCGCTTGATATTAAAAAATCATATGATTCCATAAATGAAGATTTAAGAAACATTATTTTGGCGTAATAAGAACCTACCTAAACATGTCTAACCCAAGTCTACAAAATAGAACTCATTTTCTGTTCACAGGCCCTAACGTCACCAAGAATGATTTCGTGCCGTCTGTCGGGTGCGCGCCGGCCGCACGTGTAAACATCGGCGTCGGAATCATCCGCTAAAACCGTTTCCAGGTTCGAATTAAAACGGATATCCGCCGATGCGATCGTGCGGGGGGCGGGAGCGGGGGCGGTTCTCATTACTGTGATTGTTTGACGGACGCTCAACCCCTGTTACCGATCTGCCCGGGGATTGTGAAACTCGTTTGAGCGAATTTCGAGTACGATTTCATTGTGGGCGGGCGAGGTTAACGCGTTTGATTACGCTCGCACCGGAGCACACCTGACGAGTGATCGTGCCGCGGGATCGTTATCGGTGCGACTCCTACATTTTTATTAAATGCATAACGATCGGAACCTTCATGCGATGGAAATAAATCTTTTGAGTCACTTGAATTTCTCAAACTCACTAAAAATAGAAGTAAAGAGCACGGCCGCAAAGAAGGCTCATCGAGTAACAAAGTACCTGAAAATGACATCGCCGACCAAACAGCGGTATGAGATTACATACCGTTAAGAGTCTGTTGTTTTGCGGAATAAAGGCTAGGCGGAATTATTATTGTCCCGGTGTAACGAGCTGTTTCTGGGCGTAGTACACTCACCGTCTATCAAGTAAAATTTCATATATATCTTCATATATATACCTTAGAATTTATATTCTTTGTTTTTTAGCATCAGTTTTGGAACCAACAGAGATCTATGAGTCCCTTTTATCACTTACATTTTCCCGATAATCTGATGCTAGAAATATGGCGAGAGAAAGAAGCGTAATACATACGATACTGGCTTTAAAATTGCGTTAGTCTGTATTTTTCTGATTGGCGTACAAATGTCGCTTACTATAAACCTTCAAAACGATATATTAAGATATGTGAGTTCCTTAACGTTCACTGTATCTACGCTAGGGTTAATAATACGTGAATTGCAAAGTTATTAAAATATAATAATATTAAAACAATTCAGCCCCCATCTATGATCTCATATGTATAAACAAGTATGTGTGTAAATTAAATAATCTGTGTAATAAAAACTGCCTTTTTCTACCCATCAACCAAATTGTATTAGGTTATGGGCCCAGCACAAGCGTCAAGGTACAGTCACTATTTCCATAGAGGGCACTTTCTTGTGAAATTAGTACCCCTAGACGAGTCGTGTTCGAATGAAATAGAATACCTAGATGTCGAAGGTGAAAATATACAGTCTGATACATGTGACGAAAGCTTGGACATTTTACAGGCTAGTACAGCTCCACAGAGTACAGAATAAATTCCAGAATTGTCACAGGCAGGGTTAAATGTACCTATCCCAGTAAAAATAACAGAAAAGGAGCAAAGGAGAGAACCTGAAAATACCGTTTCGCTAAAATGTGTGCTACAGGTACAGGGGAAGAAGGACTGACATATGTAGAGGCCAACTGTGATCCTGAGAAACAAAAGTGGTTGCAGGCGAGGGCAGAGGGGCTGCAATCATTCCAAGACAATCAAGTATGGGAAGTTGTCAGTACTCCTATCAATGCGAGTACAGTGCAGTGTAAGTGGGTTTCAAGAAAGAAATTTGACTTCGACAATAAATAGGAGCTTATGGCAAAAAAGTTTACGCAGAAGACTGGTATTGACTTCCAAAAAACGTTTTTTTCCTATCATTAGATATCATTGCTTTTATTGTTTGCTGTGAGTGTATAATTAGACATGGTTATTACTTATTTATACGTCACAGCAGCTTCTCTTAATGGTTACCTAAAGGAGACCATGTTTACGCATTTGCCTTAAAGTTTTTCTATAGATGAATTAAACAAAAAAAAATTAAATTAAAACGATTATTTATGGCTTGAAGCAGTCATCCCTTGCTTGATATCAAAGAATAAAAGAAACATTGTTCAAGGAAACAATTCAGAATTCAGAAAAAGCAAGTCGAAATCCTTTGTTATCATTAAATATCATAATGATAATAAAAAAACCATCGTTATTATTTATGTAGATGGTTTTCTGATTTTTTCAAATTGTAAGAGTTAATTTAAGTTTAAAATAAAAAATTAGGTAAACTTAAGCAATACTTAAGCATGAAAATTAAAATTAACAAAAAATCGTATGTAATTACAATAGATCAAGAGCATTATATTGCACAATTATTAAATAAGTTTGACATGTCTGATTGTAGTTTGGCTAAAACTCCTATAGAGTGTAAATTGAACATTAAACAATCTAAAATTTGTTAAAAAAGTAATCTTATCAGAAATTAATATGTAGTTTAATATATTTAGCCGCCCTAACTCTTCCTTATATTGTCTTTTGCTGTGAGTTACTTAAACCAGTGTAACAACTATTATAAATATATACACAGAAATTATTCTGAATGAATTTTAAAATATTTGTCAATTATTTGCCTATTGCTTAAAATATTTTAAAAATAATTTGGAACTGATAGAGTTTGTGGATGCTGATTGAGTTAGTGATGCCACAGACAGTCTGCCATTTCTTGGCAAAGCAAAAAAAATTGTAGCTTTAAGTATTTGTGGAACTGAAAATGTGGCATTGTCAAAAGCGTGTCGTGAAGCGATTTATTAACAGAGTTAAAATTTCAAATAATGGGTTCTTGCAGTAAAATTTTAAATTACAATGATAGTCAGAGTTTATTGAAGCTGGCAATATATCAATCACACAAACATTCTAAACAAATGGATGTAAGGTTCCGCTTTATGAGAAACATTATAAGAAATGAAATAGTCTAAGTAAAACATTTATTAACAGCCTGTATGTCCGTTGTTATTGATTAAAGGTCTACCAGGTATTAAACACCACAAATTTATGAAAGTCCTTGGTATTGTAAATAAATTAATGAAATTGTTATTATTAATTGTGCATTCATTTTGATTGGATATATGTATAAATCAATTTTGTTAATTTTGGACCTTATATATTGTAGGAAAATTCAGTATTTTAATAAAGTGGAATTGTAAAGTTAACAAAATGTCATATTATTAAATCATTGTAGCCCAATCTATGATTTCACATGATAAACAAGTATGTGCTCTCTATATGTGCATAAAATAATTCGTGTAATAAAACCAGTCCTTTTCTACCCGTCGACCAACGCATTCTATTAACGTGGCCACCATAATGTCATTTTCACAGAAGATACTGTGCACAGCACCTTAAAGGAAATTAAATGACGAATTTAAAATATTCATTAATATTATTATATGTAATTAATCTTGTTCTAGATTCGTCGAGGCAGTTTTTGTGTCCCGATGTACTACGTTAACGCATTGTCCCAATGTACGAACCGTGCATATATAAGGCTGAGAGCGAAAATGGTAACCTCGATTGGTACCAGTACTACCATTTATCAATTAACATATGTAAATGTTAAAAATATATACAAAGTCAAGTTTCATTTTAGTGATTAATAGTGAAGTTACTCTATAAAATGATATCTCAGTCGTCTATTGTAATGAAATACTAAAGAAAATATGACATACACCCAAAAAAAACAGTTATAATTTTCTAAATAATGCTATTTTATCTTTGTGATTAATGTGTTCAAAGATTACACTACGCTCTGTGCACATTATTTCACATACACTACTTATGTTCAAAAATTACCTTAAGCAGTATCTACATTATTTTTAAAATTTACACACCAAGTTCAAATATTACATTCTACTTCATGATTATTTTTTTCACAATTCCCATAGTTTGCTCAAAAATTACCATTAATTTAATTACCATTGTTTTCACAATATGCGTACCATGTTTAAGATTACACTATGTTACATGGCCATACCGCTTCAGACCTAACTTCGTAATACGCTAATGCAATACCTCATATAAATCTAAGCCTTCACATGAGTCGACCCTAGGTAGTTCGCGATCACGTATTCTTATAAATCCCGTGAGCCAACAAGTTTTGTGCCTCACTTATTTAGTCTACAGATGTTTTTCTCAGAAAACTTTATCTTTCCACCTTGTTTTTCTATATGTCAAATACATTGTAAATATTTTCCTTTGGAAATCATGAATAAAAGTAATCAAAGTAGAAAAATATACGTAGAGGATAAAAAAATGGTAGAATGAAATTTTGTTTTAGACTATTTATTGTTTAATTCGATTTTATATCTTTCCTGAATTCCTCTCAAAGCTACGTGTGATGCTAATAGTTATTATTATAATAATATGTTTGTTACTATTGTTAAATATTAATTTCACATATATTTAATTTAAGGTTTTCACGATAAACATACTTTTTCGTATCGAGCTCCTTATAATAAGGACAATGATAGCCAAAAATACAGGCACCACAACTCATGGACATCACAGCATTTTTGTATTCGTGACAATAATGCTCTCCAGCCTTTAAGAAAATTCTTACACAAAAGCCAGATTTCCGGAGGCGGTTTCCGGCTAAGTACACTTCCGATCTGTTTGTGTCTACTTATGAGAAAATAAATGCTTGTGCGTATATGTGTGAATAAATGGCGTTTGTCTTATTGCATTATTATTTACACCAGCAGTTATGTTTTTTTAATGTTATAAGTTCGCAATAGTGGTGTTATCGATCACAAAGTTTAGTATTTTAAGCACATTATCAAAAAAAGAAGAATCAGGTCTCTGGGAATTAGCGAATCCCCTATCATAAAAAATGGTGATATTTTTGTAGATAAAATTTAGTTTTGTATCCTCTTTCAAATTAAATTTTTAATTTACCCCCAAACAGATATGTGATCTTTGTCACAGTTAACACTATGAAAACCGACTTATTTCCGTACGATATTTTTAAAAATTCAGCTATATCGAAAATTCCCATAAAGAAAAATTGTGATAAACCCATCAAAACGAAGCCGTCTATGAATTTACAAATGACATCGTAATCACTATAGGATTTTACGATCTGTGTAAACAGGGAATAATAATGCTTTTGTTATGATCCTTCATTATTTAAATACTAGTTTCTGCCCCCTGCTCTGCCCACAGGGATACCGAAAAAATACTTTCATCTTTTATAACGACGTCTATCGTCCCGGTACTGGCTCCGTTTTTGATTCCGATCGTGGTCTCAATTCAAGTTCCGGTTCTTTTCAAAATGTACGTAATTCGCCGACGATTGCACACTTTCGCCGCATGGATATACAACAACTTCTCTTATATTTTATATCGATCGATAACGTTATCAAGCACGATCCCGTCCTCGATCCTGCTTTCGATTCCATATCAGAAGAAGCTATATTCTTACACCGGAAACGGGCTTATGGTCGCTATTTTTTTTGTTATAATACGGTCTCATTTGCGCTCTTGATCATGACCCCAGTCCTATTCGCAAAACCTACCTCGAACCGAATTTCTATTTGAATTTGCTTTGAACATTTTTATTATCAATAACCATTTGGCGAAATAAAGAATTCGTTTCGTTCATTTCGCTCACACCAGCGTGGAAAAAGTTAGTATCTTTACAAATATAGCCTGTTATTCTGATGTTTAAGGTATATTGCTATTAAGTTTTTGTTATATTTTATTTAACCATTAAAGCGTGATTGAATAACAAACATTCAAACGTCTTAACATCCAGATACATGCTGTCACGTTTACTATATTAGTAGGATTGTTTCATTCATTTATTTCTTACATAAGCTAACAAAGTTATTACAACAATCTCTTTTTATTACCTGTGCATCATATATTTTATCAAAAAAAAAAGGTGCCAGCGAATATTTTTGGATATTATCACAAAACTCAAGAAGCACTAAATTTGTTATTCTATAGTTTTCAAAACTATGTAAATTATAATCATAATGACCAACTAATTTAAATCCAAACAAATTTTATATGAAATTCTAAAAATCTATTAATGTCTCTGCCCAATATGAAAGCAATTTTAAAAATCCTATTCAACACTTAAAAATATTCATCCAGCAGCAAAATTGTAATCCGACTTATTCCGCAATAAAATAATCCCCAACGTCATCAATCTCAAGTGTCGGCTTTGCCGTTCAAAGCGGCCACTGGCGGCCGCCCAAATGGCCCAACGCCGTGAGACCAGCGGCCTGACAGACGTGGCCATTTACGTTTTAGCTTCTTATTTAGATGTTTTTCGTAGACGAGTTTTAGCGAGCTGAATTCTGTACTCTTAGAGAGCTTGCATTGCACTCCAATAATATAACTCAATTGTAATATTGACCGTGACTGGTTTTGAAAAATTAAATATATTCAATAATTTCGCAATTCCATTGTTTTTTGAGAACTTGTTGAACAAAAAAGTATAAAATGTGTGTCTTTATGTTTTAAAGGTTTTCATTGTACTCATTGTTTTCATGATCATTTTATATATTCATTGTAGTAACATTATTATTTATGACTATAACTTTATATTCAAAAACACTATCAAACTAATGTCTCAAATGCTTTATTACATTATTTTCTCCAGTCAGAATTAATTCATTATTTTCACTATACGCACATCAGTACGATATTTTGGAATTACTTTATAATATTCTGGAAAAAATATTTTGCTTTCCAGGTTATTATTGAAAAAATCTCTTACATAGCTATCTTTTATTTCATTGTTTTAAATTTTTCTCTTTAATTTTGCTTTGTAAGCAATTTTAACTTATTTTAGTTTATTTTTCTATTTTCTTTACATTTCTTGGTTATTCTTTATAAACAGTCTATAAATCTAGCAATGCTTTCTTTTTCTTATTGGATAAACTACTTTTTTATTTCATAAAAACTCCAATTCTTTTTATTTCATAAAGACTCTAATCGTTATCTTTCTTAATGTTTGCTCATTCCTAATGCTTTTTTACTTCGTCCTCTAATGCAAAGTTTGTCAACTGTCACGATTTGTTACACTTGAAACGTTTGCACTGTTCCATATTATTCAAGCTTTCCTCCTGTCGCTTTTCATAATTTACATATGTATTGTATTATCCGTCATTTAAATTTGAATCTTGAAACTTTTATGCGTTCTATCTCTAAAACGGTCATAACTAACAATCTGCGGTAATACGCGCCACGCCACCTTCGGGCTCGTGGACAGATGAACATCTCCAAGCCTGCCGTTGGTCCACGAACGGAATTTTGGACCTGTTTTGAGGGGGCTGAAGTGGAGTTTTCGCAGCTCATACATCTTTTTTTTATGGTTCTTATGTTTTCATTCCTTAATTGGTTTCCTTACAAAAGGTGACATTCTAAGAGCAGATTATCATCACCTTCCACGACTCGTCACAGCTTATCATCATTTGACAAGACTCATTAGTCAGAAGTCGCTCCTCATTACGGCTGTCAGGGCGTGCACTATAGTATGAAGATAAGAGACAACTCCAGAGTACGTTGAGTGGTGTCGTTAAAACATTTATTAAAGTGGTGACAGTTCGAATTGCCAAAGTAGCCATTCCACGAGAGAATTTGTGTGAGGTAGAATGTGAGGATGCCGTGTTGCTGTTCATCAACTGTTTCAACATCGAACTTGTTGTTGGATAGCCCGAATCCGTCCTTCGATAGCCCGAAAGCTAACGCTGAGTAATAAGAATCTCTCATCTCACTCCACATCAAGAGTCTTTTAAAGAGCCATTCTGGCTCTGCAAGTACATGAATACAAGGGTTCTATTTTCTTTAATTATAAATATTTAGAATTCTTTTTAAGGATTCATAAATAAAGGTAAAAGAGGAACCATTACAGTTTCTTCCTTTCCGTCTGTCAGTCCGTCTATATGCCATAGACTATTAAACCTGTTATTTTTTTATACATCGTGATGAATCATATACACAAGAATGTCACGTAAACCGCCGTACAATTATGTAACAGAATTATAAATAAAAAATTAAGGGTAGTTTTCCATACATAAAATTAAGGGATGAAAAATAACATAAGTTTGAAACCACGTTCAGAATCCATCTTTTACTTTGCTATTGCATTGCTATTCTTTTGTCGTATTACTAGAAAACAATTTAACATATGACGAGTTTAAAAATACTTTCTATCGGCACCTATAACATAAACATACTTAAAAATAAAATGACCTATAAAGGGTTTCCTTTCAAGAACGTCTCTTTGCCTGTTCCTTCGGTTCAAAAGACAATCCCCCCAGTAATTTTCAATGCAATTCTAAGCAAATACCCCATTTGTCTTGTTGGGAGGTGCAATCAAAGGCAACAGCCGCCTGGCCTCAGGCCAAATGCACTCGCCGCGAACTGCCTCCCTGCGTCCGACTGCACTCCGACGTGCACGAGTCAAGGAGCAACAGTTGCAGCTATATTATCATAGTTGAATTGCATTACTACCCATTTGACAGTTTCTTGCTAATGTTGTAAAAAAATTTCAGTGTATTAAATTATTACTTATCTGATACGAAACTGTACACTGATAAAACTCTATATCTAAAATAAATTTTATTTTTGAGATAATCGCTAGCTTGTTGCCGAACCCAAACCTGACTTCGGCTTCAATCGAAAATCGCGTCTACTTTATTCCTGATTAGTTGAGATTTTTACGAAATAGGCAAGTTGTGCACATAAACTATTGGAATAATTTTCTTTTGAACAATAAATTTATACAGAATTTTTTTTTCTGTTATAAAGTCAAAAACAGACAATTAATAATCTATTTGGTAGTCTACAAGAATTCATCAGAGGTTTTTTATTTACAAAAAAAAAGCTGCTGTAACGCAGTCCGTTTTGCCATTTTTTATATGCCTACTGATTTAATTACCCATATTCTGCTTTCTTCCTCAAAGATTGCACCTTTTTTTGTTATTCAAATTTGTGAGAGGAGTGGATTTGCATTTAACAAACTCTTTTTCGGCTATTAATTGGTTGTGCTAACACATGCAATGAAATGGCGTCGGCCAAAAAGAAACTAAAAATCCAAGTAATTACAAAAATATTCACCTTGAGTATTAACAGTGTATTAAAAACTTGAAGTAAGCTTAAAAGTTATCGACGAAAGAAAGTTGTACCGGTGAAGATTAGAAGAGGATTGCAAGCTAAATCGATTCATATAAAAAAACGATGTGTGAAGCACGAAGCTCAATCGATATAATCTCAATTAGTTCCCTTTTACACACACATTATAAGGTAAATCGCAAATTTAAAAACATGCAATGCAGCCATCGAACTTCTCGATAAGAGAGAAAGTCCAAATAAGATTGGAAAAAGTTTTGGAAAAGTCGAGTGTAATTTGTTTCACAAATTAATTGTGTTTACTCATCGTAGCTTTAAAGAAATAAATTTCAACTTCGCCAAAAAATAAAGTTGGATAACACCGTAAACTCGGAAACAGTTTAAAATCTTTATTTAAAAAGTTACGAGTCTCGCCAAATCGGAAAGGGACTGTTGTTAAATTTGATATTGAATGAATTTCTCGAGGGAATACCTTCGTTTTATTCTTAAAGTATGAATTGTAAGATCGTTCGGATGACGTGAATCTGTTTACTGAAAACGTTAAATATTCGTACCGGGATAACTGTGTTCAAAACAAAATTGTAATTGAATATTTTCTCTGTAAACTTTTTATTTTATTGTTAGCTTCGCAAAAATCAAATTATGTTCATAATCTATTTTACAGTTCGTTTTATAAATTACTATAGTGGCATATCGAGTTTAAATGTATCATAAATTGTAATTATAAACAGTAATATCGTACCAAAAAGCTATGTTATATTTTTTAATAAGGATAAACGATAGTTTGAGCTGTACTGTTGCTAAATCAGGTAAGAAGAAATTGTGTACTGATGGTACGCATATATATACAACTTTGTCTAGTTATATTTATGGGCAGACACAATTTTAGTTCTTAACCACGGGGGCACCAGCACTTCTTCGATTCCGTCCCACGTTTGATCTCGATCGCGAACGATTTAACCAATGAGTTTTTAACGTAGTTTAAATTAAAACAAACATTTCCATGCCTTCAAGAGCAAGTTAAGCCGTTGGCTCCGGACGTTTTCATTGCATTGATGATAAGGGTCGTTAACAGCACCCAATCCCCAGTGGAAGTGGAAGTCTTTTAGTCCAAGCCTTGCAATCTGAAATAAAAAGATTGTGGAAGGGTGTGCCTCAGGTGATTAAAACATAACACACACTTTTTTAGTTAGGTACGCGTGTACTAAAACATTTTCGTGGTGGATCTCGTCGATAAAACATATACGTATTTTGGGCTCTTAACGTATCGTTAAACAAAAGTGAAAGGTTGAGCAGGATCCTCAGAAACATGTGCAACATTCAATATGCATTTAAGGGGATGATGTCACCCAGAATAAGCGAGTAAATATTTGTAATGATTGGAAATTAATTGATGAAAATAAGAAAATCCAAATTAGAAAAGATTCTCAACGCATTACGAGAATCGATAACTAAATATTTTTTATAACACAAATGTAATATTATTTCCTTAAAATAGTTATAATAAAACATCCCGTAACATTTTGGGAACGTTTATCTTTCATAATGTTAATATCATGACTTTGTTATATTTAATGAAAAACAGTGTAATCAGTGTTGAGCTTATACAGCAGGTTGCCTGTACCTGGAAGGTCGCGGGACGCAATGGATGTTTTCTGTGATTTATCCAAGATATTTGTTTGCGTTTATCATGACACATTCATTAAACAGGTAATTACATAACTATGGCGTCAGGAGTCGATCGCTTGGACTTTTGGAGTCATATTTGAGTGGTAGAGTTCAGAGTATTGATGTTAAGGTGCTGTATTAAAGAAAAGAGAGTTTTGTTTTTCTCGTTCTCACTAAGTGCAAGATTTCTGGTTTTATTTTTAACTATAGGTTTTTTAAGCATAAATTGGTATACTGTAAAAGGAATGTACGATTTGACAAAATTTTCTTTGTAAAATTAAACTTTAATACAGACTTTTTAACTGTTATTCGGAATCGATAACCGATTTCTTTATACTTTTTTTTAGGATAATAGTACTAGACATTTTTAATAAATTGATAAAACAGTTTTTTTTTTTAATTATTAGCGTCGTTTATTTCAAATGAACATTATTTGGTATAACGCTTATATGTTTCATTTCGAGTCTATGCGCACCACTGCTATTTCTTTTTCCATATACGTTAGTATTAATAGAATCACTTGTTCACTCATCGGTCAGGGTGCCTGTTATTGGTGATATGAACGCACGAGGACATCCCCCTCTTCTCATTATAGTATGGCCTCAATGGTGAGAGGTCTTCGGGATCGGGGATGAGAGGTCAATATGGGTATGTCACAAGGTTTAGTTATTGGACCATTTCTATTTCTAGTTTACATTAATGATCCACAATATCTCGTTAAGGATAAACATAAAATTGTACTGTGCGCTAATGATACTTCCTTATTTTTAAGGTTAATAATTAGCTTTAAGGTTAATAGTAAGGTTAATAATAGCTTTTCATGAAGTAAATAAAACTATCTCGAAACAGTCGAGTGGTTTACTATAAATAATCTTTTGAACAATGAGAAGAAAACAAAACTCGTTAAGTTTCAGTTATCTAATACTGAATTGGTTGGCGAACACGTAGTATTAAGGTTGTTGTATACACGACTCTTATTTCATGGTTTCACTTTAGATATTACACTGCAAATGTCATGTAACAAAATTGGCGAAAAAGCTTAGATTTTCACCATATGCAGTCGAAGTAATTCAGAGGATTATAAATTAAAGTATCGGGAGAATAGTTTATTTTAGTTCATTCATAGTCTCGTAACATATGAAACTTTGTTTTGGGGTCATGCAGACGATATAAAACAATTTTGTTCTGCATGGCAGCTCCTCATATCATTTAAAACTTGAAATCAAAAGCATCTCTCAGAGTAAAATTTTAAGGAATCAATATTTTAACTGTACTGTCATATTATAGAAAAATCTGGCACAAGCAAAAAGAAATATAAAATAGTTCCAAAAAACGAGCGACTTCCATAATATTAAGATTAATTATAACAATAACCTCGCTGCTCATAAAACCAGACCCAACAAAGTTCGCAAACCATTAAAGGGGCAACATGTGCGTGTTTATAAGATCCGAAATGACATTCAAAATTTACCATTTCATGAACTTATAACTTTTATTGCATTAAAAAGAAGTATATGGTAAAGGGTATTACGCCATATCTGAATAAATTAACAAAAAAAAACCCTTTCTTGAATCGTTCGGCCATAAAGTTGTTTCACGTAATTTTTCCTGTATCTTTAAGTAAAAAAAGGCAAATTTTAAGTTTCTTGTCTATTCTTTTCAAAGTAAATCAGCATAAAGAGTAGGCAGTAATATTAACGTCAAAAGAATACAATAGTGGCTTATTTCATATCTAATTCTATTTTCTACAGAATAAAAATTCTTTACACTTGATTTTATTTGAACTAGTAGCTAATTCTTAATGCTCTTTTTTTGCACCGTGTTTCGACAAGGTGAGCCTTATTTTTAACCAGTTAATTGCGCATATCGATAGCAGGCAACCGTTCAGGTTTGGCTCATGGGACAACTCCCGTTTCCAGTTTCACCTTTATTGTATCACCTCAACAGCGTGGATACTGACCAATACAGTCATCTCGGCAGACTTCCGCGCCCCCTGCCGCACGTTGCACGAATTGGACGAAAGAAATCATCGTTTCCGCCGCGACTATTGACTTGTTTCTTTACGGCCAGTTGGCGCGTCGTTTGTTAAAATAAAAAAAAAAACGAAAAATATATGAAAAAGTATGAAAAAAAAAACGTGAAACGCCGCGACACCGTTCGGAAGCAACAGCTGTCTATTACAGCGGTTTTACTCCGAAATCGGTGCGATTCTTTCCGCAGATTATGCAAAATTATATTCCGCGGCCTCCCGCGCGCAGGAGCGGCCGTGTTTCGGATAACAAAAAAAACGTCTTTTTTTCCGCAACTCGTTAATTCCGCTCGATACCTTTGATACGTTCTTTTTTTTGTTTGTCGAGGATTTAATTATTGCTGTGTTACGTACTTCAGTGACTTTTTTTTTTGAAAGAAAAACGGTCGTATTATGTTCTAAAGATTAATCAAAAGCGAATGGAAAATTAATTTATTGGACAGAAGAAATATGTGCTGATCGGCTTTTATTTGAAAATACGTATAAGCGGATTTAATTTTATCGGTAGTAAGTCATTATTTCTTGTATTATTGTCTTTTCCTAATTCACTTTGTATGATGATAAATGAACATAATAAACACAATTATAAATGTTGTGACGCAGTTTATGTGTGTCGCAATTCAAACAGTAACATTTTGTAAATGAAATTTAAACTTCGTAAAAAACCTTTTTATATCAAAATGTTTTAAGTTCTTAAATTTTAACTATTTTCCATAGATTAGTAGCAAATTCTATTTAACAATTACAAAAATACTATTATTGACTTACAAAAATTAATTACGTCATCTATCTAATAGGACATAAATGTTATTATTAATAAATAAAAAATGTCAATTAACCTATTGCCTTGGAAATTTTATATATATTTTTGTTCATGTATTCGCAACTTTACCTCCTTAATTCCTTTGTGAAATAAAATCATGACAATTTGTAAACAATTCTCATAAGTACTTTGGGCTTTTTGGAATATAACGAATTATTTAGAAAGACATAAGTAGTATACCAGATGCTTATTGTGTCCTCTTTATGCGTGTCTTATATGTTATTAGCCATTAAACAATAATATAGACAGACATGTCTCCTAAAAAAATATGAAACGTTCTACAAATGTGTTTAGATATAGTTCAGTCGTTTTAGTGTCAACAAAACGAGGACTTTACTATTAAAGTCCTCGTTTTGTAAATTTAATTTGTATTACTATTGTAATAAAACATTATTTTACAATAACGTAAAATTACCGCCAACGTTGACATATTTTGCTCAAAACTACTATATCAAACAGCGATCGAAGCGTGGAATTACCAATTTTGACATACGAAGTTCTTCAATCTAATACCCATGATCCGGAGGAAAACGTGCGTGAGGAGAGAGCCGCCTTTGGGGAAATCAGAGCCCGGCGCGCTCCCCGGACTAAAAAAATTTTATTGAGTTAAGCGAGCGGGGTATCTGCCCCCGAAAATTGTGGTCCGCCCGCCCTAACCGCCGAGCCCCTAAGCGGTTGAAGGAATAAATAACAATCTTATGGCTGGTTAGAAGAAGTTGGTGCATTTATAGTTTACATTTGAATATGAAATTTTAACTTGGAAATACCTTTTTAAGTATTTGTGAACATTTTCATGTTGCTCGAATGCCATCGCATTTCGAAACAGCTAATTTAGAATAATGTAATATGACCGTTTATTTCGTGACACACGTTTCTGAAACTCAATTAAGATCGTTTAAGGTAGGCTAGGTCAATTTAATACAGATTAATATTATTGACTTCCCGTTGAGATTTTAATTTAGGAACGACAGAGGGCGACACCTTGATACTCTAGAAATCATCATATCCAAAAGGGAGCATAGGGAGCTAAGATAAGTTTCACAGTGTCATACCGGTACCTCTCCAGGTACGCCTTGCCCGGGAACGGTAAGCGCTTCGTCAGTATTTATTGGCGTTATCGACCGCCGGGAGGAAGCAGCTAACACTACACTCTTTCAGGCTAAGCGTTGCTCCGCTTGAGCACATCACCTAAATACGGACCTTGTTCATAGAGTCACGCTTGCGAATAAACGACGAACTAAAGGGTGTATCATCCGTTCACAAGCCTGAGGTAGTGCGGAGCATTTTCTTGTACGCTGCTGCAATGGGTGTCGAATTGGACCACCGTTGTCGAAACGGTGAAAGAATGCGAAAATCTACTCATGGCCTTCTCACAAAATCACGTAAAAAAGTAATACGAGGTAAATAATTCATAAAATAACGATAATAAACAAATAACTTATGTTCTTTGTTTTTTAATAAACTCCATATAAACCCTCCTAATTTTAAACATTGCTTATCTTAAAATAACTGCTTATGAAATTAGAAGCGCTACAGTTCATCGCCACTTTAAAATTCAATCTCTGCGAAGACCCTACCTAGGCAGCAAGACACCTCAATTTAGGACCTTGTTTTGATAATTTGGCGGATTTTTCGACCAGACATCATACACTGACTACATTTTCTTTCATTTTTGTGCCATAGGCTTGTTAATTTGCATTTTAACACCATCTACCAAATACGACTGTAGAGTGTTTTTGGTTTTTGATTTTCACTGTGTTAAACTATAGTGACCAAGCTTTGTAATTTTGAATAGTTTTTTCAAACCCTCCGTTTTGACGTAAAAACGTCTTATAAATCGATGAACGCCGGCTGCACGCACGAAAAAGCATAACTCATTTGCGCGTTCTGCCTTAGCCGAGCGTGCGAGCGAGAGCGCGGAACAATACAAAGGCACGATCGGCCTAAGCGTTCGGCTTGTGACGCATCTATTTCTTTACTGTATAATTTAAGTAGAATAAATATTTCAATTAATGAGTGCAAATAAATGTTAATTTATCGAAAACATTGTCATTTTCAATTAACTCCTCCTTTGTATTATACAAAATAATGATAATTCAGTGATAATAATTCGATTCAATTCATAAAAGTATGCAATTTTTCATCAATGTTTTCTTATGACGCTATCACGTAAAATTATCGTCCGTAAACCGACTTTACAGGCAACTATTTTTTTTTTAATTCTCTAAATTGTTGAGACCTTTAACAAGTGGTGACAGGGTTTTTATCAAGTAGTTTTCTTTTTCCTTTGATAGCGTAACGTAGTCACTGCGAATCTTAGGTAAGATTCAGCCAATTTGTTATAATATCTTGATACTGATAATTTTGTGCAAGTACATGGCCATCAACTAATTACACAAAACATATTTCACTATATTTTTTCTTCGACCACGTTTTGCTTTCTTGATAATGGAACGCCATATTCTACAACATAATCGATCCCAACCAACGTAAATATTTCATGAATCTTTTGTGTTCTGTAGTCGAAGCAACGGCTGTAACATCCGGTAGTCAATAATGATCCAGGGCGCGGGCCGGGGCAGCACGCCCGCCGACCGCGCGCTGGCGCAGGAAGTGCGGCCTCAAACACTAACTTTAATTTCCCCTGTGGCGGGTCGGCCGCGGTCGCTTATTTCACGCACATTTGACCCTAAGACATTGCTACATATTACGTGAACCTCTGATTGCCGCATGTCATGTAAGGCTTCTCGGATATTGTTTGAGGAAAACTTATCTACTAAACCTTTGAGTATATTTCTTCGAGGTATAACATGACAATAATACTCTTCTTGGCCTTTCCGAACGGGTAGTTATATCACTTTAATTTTAAATAAGAGTGTGTATCACCCGTATTAAACAAAAAAACTTCATTTAAAATTATTTTCGTGATATTTTGAACAAAATACCTACCTATGCAAATAAGAAACATTTACATACATATATTATGTGTTAGGGCTATTCACTCTTCCAGTGATGCGCTTACTTTAATTTTTCGTTATCGAAATTATAATACCGTATTGTAGATATCAATAGCTTTCAACGAATCACAGTAATAAGGAGATTTTTAGCTTACATTGATCACCATATATTTTTATTGACATTACCAATTCTAAAGAGTGGTACAGCCATGCTGTAGTGACATTGGCACCAGTACGAAAGTAGGCCGGCTCGACCGGTCAGGTACCACCCTCTATAAGATATAAACGTGAAGTAACAGCTTCGACTGTTGTCTTTTACACTGTCAGTGAGAGTTTAAATGGCTCACTCCCCCTTTTATTGCCCCACTACTTATCTGTCGATCACCTTCATCAAATATACTACCCCTACTCAATACGGCGGCAATGTACTGGTGACTTTTCTATAATTACGAGTGTGCATGAGTGACGATGATCATGTACTCTCTGGTGACTCAATAGCACGCTCGAAAATCCTATAAAAAACATTAATAACTACATTATAACGTTTTTAACTGTCACATAGATACCACACCTAAATGTTTTTGTTTTCGTATAAAACGGTGATTCTAGTTCCCTTTCAATATAAAGGTAATAATGACACATAAGTAATCAATTCATCACTTTAGAATTTGCTATAAAAACAAATATTTTTAATAAGCTGACACTTATTTCCCTGAAGCGTAGACAGGGACCAAAAACCTTTACATGGTACGACAATTACTCTCTTGCTTTACCGATATGCATAATTTGTTTTATACAAGCTTATCGGTTTCGGGCTCAAAACTTTGTCCTTCATTAATATGCCACCAGTACCACCAGCGACCCTTTCCGACCCTCCCATCACACACATTCGCTCTAAAGATTTGTTTTGTCAGTCTATTTTTCTTCCCCCTTTCCCAATAGGCAAATAAGCGCAATATAACTTTCTCTACTAGGTATTACATTTTCATTAAAATATCTGACTTCAAAAAGCGCTCCACAAACACTATGTTGTAGGATCACATCTCGGCGGCATTAAATTCTAAAATTTTTTTTTCGTCATACCAAACTTTTACTGCCTATAAGCTTAGGGACAAATATTTCAATATCGGTGGCTAAAAGCACTTGTGGTGAAACACTTTTATACTCTAAATTATCAATAAACTTTTAAATTCAAGTACGTACTGTCTCGGCTCGAATAGCCCCAGAATTGTCTCTTCATTTTACCTCATCACCTGCAATTCTTTACAAAGTCGCTATTTATGAGACTATTATTGTGATCGCAATAAATATGCATCATCGGTTTCATATTTTAAAATGTGCCACTCGCCACGTTTATGTGTCTGATTTTATTGAGTTACCTTAAGAGTCTATAACCACAACACGTCAATCAGTAGAGGCATGACCACGTGATTTTAACAATAATTTATCATAGATTAATTATTTTACAGTAATTTATCAAAAATTTTAGCACGTTCTTACAATTTAACCTCATCATCAATAGAAACGTGTAAAAATATTTGATTATCAGGAAAACTCTAAACAAGGTCATCGGTAAAATATTTCTCATCCATAAAAAGTGTGGTTTATTAATTATTTAAATATCAAATTCTAAATATTTTGAAAGTTTAATTTTTATTCCGACCATATTATAATTCAGATATACAGAGTAATATCTTCGATCTGAATAATCTGTGAGAAGACGAAACTCCAACACGTAATCTTAATAATTCTAGGTCACGTCTTCTCCGCTTCGCCAAGATCTTAAATCACAAATCCAAGGATATCTAAACTAATCAGGGCACACATTTCCGGCGCCGTGTATTCATTTAACAAGGCGTTCGCACAGCTTCAAATATTCATTGCAGTACGGCTGCCGTTTGCTCAGCAGCGCCGCTGATCACCCCGCCCTAATCAGATAACGAACTCCCGTCGACTCGCTAATCAGTCCGCGCCGTAGTTCGCCCCGGCAAATTTGTTATAACACTGTTATTTCACAGCTATACGGCAGCCAGTCGCTAGTTGTGTATATACAAGTCGGTCCTAAATTAAGGATTATACTGTGACTTGGCGGCTCGTTTAGACCAATAAGCATATTTGGGCGATGTATTTAGGGCGTTTATAGTTTTAAAGCGAATTAATTAAAAAGATGAGTCATTTTCAACCATCGTGGTTAAAAAAGATATAACTATGCCACCAGAACAACGGGACTACAAATATAAATGGAATATTACCAAGAATTACATAATCCACAAATGAAGGCGAACATATTATTCTGTCTTATTTCTATTTCTCCAAAAAACATTGGTGAAATATTTTGTATTGATTAATCTAATATTAGACTAAACGAAGATCCGACTAATGTCGATATTTACCTAGTGCTGTTCATTTGCATCAGTTTTCTTTTAATATTGCTCTTAAAAAACAATTTGCTTACTACGGCAATAACATAGAGAAGAGAAATACATTTTCGGCAGTTTTCTTGAGCTGTAATTATAGTAAACAAGACTTCTACTTGGATAACCACGCGAGTGTTCACGTGACTCCCAGATTTGTAAATGATACAGAATTCATCTTTCAGTCAAAGAATCAAGGAGATTATGGCAGCTAATCAAAGCGCTATACCAATGCTGTGCTTGGATCCCCCAATATCATAATCGTTACACCAGATTGTCTGTATGAAGTAATTTTGAAAGATGTTTTGTATGTCCTTAACTTTAACACAGATTTGATTTCAATGAGTCATCTCATGAGGAATAGCAATGAAGTACAGTTTAAAGAAAATTGTTGCTATGTTTACAACAGAAAAAAATAGATTAGTGGCCGTAGCTAATCAGACCATTGATGTTTGCAAGATGGTCCTGGAGCTGTATCTGTCAACCTCAACTTCTGCAGCAGCTAGCAGCGAAGTTTAGTACCGGAGACTAGGCCATGTGAATATCAGTGACCAGAATAAAATGTAAGATGGAGCAATTACAGAAATATTATACAACGATAGGTAACAATTATCAACGAGAACACACGCACCGTGTGTTGTGAAGGACAGTCACATTTATCATTTAGTCATGCAGGAAAAATGAGCAGTGAACCATTGGATGTTGTCCACGCTGATGTCTGCTGCCACATGAACGATAATTCAATTGGCGCACAAAGAAATTTCCTTATCTTTATTGACGACTTTACTCGTATGGTGTTTATTTCTTTTCTCAAAGAAGAATTTTCACATACTTCAAGAAAATTTAATCCATAGTAGAGAACTAACAACGCAGAATAATCAAAATATTCAGGACTGAGAATGACTTAGAGTTTTTCAGCTGTATTTGTAAAGAAGATAAAATTTGTAAGTCGGTGTAAGTGCTGTAGATTTCATTGAAAAAAGATGAAAGCCTGCAACAGGTCTTAATATTTCTTTAGAATCGCACTATGAGAACGCTTTAACTGGTATAAATTCAACTTCACAGCTATCTCAGGAATTTAAACAAAAAAGAACAAATAGTGTCACAATAATCAATAAATCATAAAAGAGTGAGAAAGCAACCTTAGCGATATGGGTTTACCATACTACGTAAAACGTCCAGTTCACAGCCATACAGTGATCTTGTCAATGTCCGAGAAGCAATGAAGACTCCATATAGAGAGAAATCGAATGAGGCGATGAAAGACGAACTGCAGGTATTTGAAGAGTGAAGGTGTTTATGGGTTCCGGTTGAAGAGCTACCTTGTAATAAAACGTAATACAGTGTAAATGGGTGTTCAGAAAGAAACTTAATAGTGACAACAGTGTGCTATACAGAACTAGTTTAGTGACCAAAGGCTTCACACAGATACCGGGTATTGATTATGATGAAATCTTTTCTCCTATTGTAAGGCATTCTACGATCAAATTGTTATTTGCATTTTCTGTACAATTAAATTTTGATATCACCCATTTATATGTCGAAACAACTTTCTTGAATATTTATCTTAAAGAAGATATTTATATGGTATTAATAAACAACGAGATATTCATTGTGGTAATAAGAAAATGATTTTTGTAAAATGCAGTAAAGCAATATATGTTTTAAAGCAGTTCTCTCGCCGGTGGTATGAGAGTGTAGAGCAGTGCCTTTGTAAATATGGTTTCAAAAAGAGTAAATTCGAGCTTTGTATTTTCACAAAAATGTGCAAAAATTAAAATAATTATCGCCTTGTACGTATACAATTTCTTTATTTATTCCAATTGTACTGTTTTAATTTAATTGTACTGTTCTGGGTTTTAATTTTAAGACTTAAAATTTGGAACAAATTAAGCAACGTCTAGGCTAAGAGTTAAAATTAATAAAAATTTGAAAGTTATTACTTTGAATCGAAAATAATATATAGAGCAGTTACTAGATAAATTTAATATGTTAAATTGTATAGTCGCTAACACTCCAATCGAATGCTAATTATATTGAAAAACCTGAAACTTGCAATCATGAGACGCTTGCCTGCAACATGTGTTAACATGCAGCATACAACCCACCGCTGACCCTCGAATATGTTCTTCCACTACAAATCTCTATCCAACGAATTAAATATTGATTGATAGATATCGAACACCTAAGCAAGCGCTAATTGTTTATTTATCTTTGTCGGTTAAGTAGTTATGTTATTTCTAGGTATCTTTCATGTCAACTAGACACATCCTCAAGAAAATGCAGATAGTCATATCCATCAGAGCGTAAGAAGCGTTAAAACAACCGAGACATGCGCTGCCAACCACCTCGTGTGACGTGCAGTCATACACTAGGAACTACGTCAAAAGGTGACACAAGCCCCGCTACTGTGATTACAGCTCGGCAAGCGTGTGTGTGTGTGCAAACTTCTCTTAACTTCTGAACGGATTAACGGAGTTTACGACATTTGAGAAGAGTCCACCCAACTTAGACTTCCTGAAACTTCAAACTAGTTTCGCTATTTTGAGGGATCTCAAAAATAAAGTTTTCAAAACTTTCTTTTTTAAATAACTTTGAGATTGATTCATACCTACAGATTGATACCAAAATCTAATTAGCTCTTTTTCCCTGCTGTATCAACTGTATATGGCAGTTGTATCAACTGCCGCAAACTGCATTAATTTTGTTCAAGAGACATCGTTGGAGATTTTTTTTTTAAAAAAGTCTACCGATATATTTCAAAATCAATTTAGTTGCATTTTTTCAAAAACAATGGCAATCGTTGTTAAATTTACCAAATTGGTCCATTAGTGCAAAAGATGTTCTTGGGAAATTTTTTTCCAAAAGTGTTTTTATTTTCAATATTTTTAAAATGCTCCACCGATAAATTTAAACAGTTAACCAGTTATTTAAAAAAATATCAATGGTTGCAAATAGGATTAAAATCGCTTTGTATGGTTGAGCGATTGGTTAACTAAATATTCGAAAAAAGTTTTATTTCCAAATACTTGAAATAATATATCGTACTTAGTTTAGATAAACTCAATAAATTACTGCTACTTTATTTTTAAACGCTTTGAATTCTGAAGTAGTAAGAAGTTTCTGTAATGGACTGCGGGACCGATAGTTCTTCGGATTTTTTTTCTATAGGAACTTCCAACGAAATTATATTTAATTCCGTTACAGTGCGCAAAAACTCGTTACAGAATAACACATGGCAATGAAACTTGACAAAAATTACTCAAACTTCTATACAGTAACGAATGGCAGTTTAATCATAATTTACGACAAGCCTTTAAAGGCATGTAAGCAGTGATGGACGGCAGAGTCAGAGATCAAAGACAGTGAATTACATAACCTGTCTGTCCATTTTCGAGACTAAAGCGTAGCCTGGTGAGAATCTGCATAGAATCAGCAATGGACCGTCAAAACTGGTAAGGAACGTAATGCTCTCTATCTTAGATTCGAACTATAACATTATTGTTAGATTCATTATATTAATATGTAAAATGTATATTTGCAAAACATATATTTCTTATTTTCAATTAAACTATAGGTTCATCCATTTAAGGCTTTAACACATTAGGTTAAAACGGAAACACATAATAAGAAGCCGAACCCTAAGCTAAACATAACGAAAAAACAAATTGACGTTTTTTTACATAAAAAATGTTTATCGATACTTATTTAAAGGAAGAATAACATCCATTTATGTTGTGAACGGATTATGTAATAGCGATGAATTTGAAATCTGGCATCAAATTGAATTACTGTTTAACACACGTAAAACCTCTAGCAAAATTTGTGCCTTTCGCAAGAAAGAGGTACGTGCCATACATTTATGATATGTATATAACCTAATTTTTCTAACTGATTTTCTTGTTAAATTTTTGGTATTATATTTATTATATTTTCAATGTTTATCCATTATACTAAAAATATTTTCTTAAAAGCTTACAGGTATAACTCCAATGCCGCAGCGCTGTATCTAGTACCGCCTTCGTTTCTTCAATAATGTTAGTTCACGTTAAGTCACTCGCACAATCTGAACTCTGAACAAATAGGTTAAAGCGAATCCTCTGGGCTTGTTTAATAGGTGAGGACCCAATTAATTGGTCCGCTGGCCAATTTGATGCCGTTACATTTTACGCCCGGTTTCACATTCTGTGGAACTATTGAGCGTTGCGTTCGTAAGTTTAGCTTTTGCAGCAATAATGATTCATTTCGCCTACCATGCTTTAATATATCCAATTTGGTGTCTGTGTTGTATTTGGCAAAATATAACCTTTATTGTTGTGTTTCAGAAACAGTAATTTACTGAGATGAATTTAACATAACGTCACCGTCCCAGAGGGAACATACTTAAACGGCTACTACAATTTGGTTTAGTCCTTATTTCTTTATTTAGAGGTTTTGTAAAATTTTGCATAAATTTAAGAGAAAATGTACTACTGAACTTTGGAATCTCAGCCTTTAAATAGTGCTTTCGCTGACTTGTCAATAAATTATTAAAATTAAATAGTGTCTTACTGATTTTTGTAATTATTTGATAATAGTTGTACAATTTTCATGTAACAAAAGTTTTTCAAAAATAATAAAAAATAATCAAATTATTCTCACTCTGTCGTTTTCACTCTGCATCTATTTAATCGTACCATAATAATGAAAACAGTGATCACTAATTGCTAAATAGAAATAAAAACAATGTGGGAAGGTGTGCCTAGGGGGAGAGATGAAAAAACTTGCCACAACAACAATTTAATTACATGGGTCAATGTGAAAGTTCTTAGGAAATTCAAAACTAAAATAACTTATTTTTAGCACGTCTCTTTTATCATTATTTTTTTCCAAAATAGTGTCCGTTGATATCATCACTTTCCTCGAAGTTTTTCTTTTATATTAAAAAATTAATAAAAATCATATGGTGTAAGATCAGGGCTGTAGGTGGATGAGCCAGTATTTCTAAACATAACGTTCTCAAATAGTTAAGTGTTTCTCTAGCGGTGTGTACTGAGACGTAGTCATGATGGAAGAGAATTCTTCTGTGAGGTTGTTTATCCCAAACTTTTTACAAAACGAGAGGCAAACAATTGTTAGTGTAATAGTCTACAGTGACTATTCTTTTATCTTCTAAAACAGTTGTTGCATAATAACCGGTCATTCCGCAGGAAGAGGCCACCACCTTTTTTCAACGCTTCGACTTCAATTTACGATAGTTGAAAACTCCTCAGAAGGAAACAATCACTGAGTAGACTATCTTTTAGTATAGAGATCATAACAGAAAATCCAACTTTAGGTACCTGTACGTATATAGCCTTTGAATCACCACCGGCAAATCTTTGCATCATTTCGCGGCATCAATTAACACGTTGGAGTTTTAGAGCTCCAGTTAAATTATGATGTATCCATCGAATACAAAGCTTACTGACTACTAAATAAATATTTATGAAGAATTTTGTGCATTCCACTCACACCGATGTCTACGCTTGTCCTAATCTGCAGGTAAACCATTATTTTATCAGTCTATATCATGAACCGCGCAGCACTAATGTTGTCATCGGTCGTCACCATAGAAGGACGACCCTCACACAGGGGTTTTTATGTACGTAAAATTTAAAAGATACGCATAAGGACGCTTGCCTGCAACATGCATTAACACGCAACCCACCGCTGACCCTCGTTATCTGTTATTTCACTACGAATCCCTATTCAACGAATTGAATATCAATTCGAGAGGATTGACAGATATCGCACACCTAAGAAAGTTGTTTGTTTATCTTTGTCCATCAATCGTGATATTGGTAATTCTGCGTACGTTTCATGCCAACTAGGCACATCCTAAGGAAAATTAACAATGTCAGGAAAAATAATTTAAATATTAAATTTTGTTTTAATGGAGAACATATTTTTTTCTCTTATCCAACTCACAACATAATTTAAAATCATATTCTTATTTTCACAGTTCGAGAATACTAATATATTATTTTGCTTAAAGTAGAAAGTAAATGAATGATATAGTGAAAACAATAATCGCTGTTCTTATAACCGTAATGAATACCAAGAAACTGAGACAAGATCCAACATTTGTACTTATACATCGATCAAGCGCAAATAAATATACAATTTTAGGTTTCGGGCGCGGCGACAGCAGTCTACCAATTTATTAAGCCGTACGTACAGTTTGGAACGGCCAATATATATACTGTGGGAGGACATCTGGGCCCGGGGTCGCACGCGTTATGCCTTTCCGATACTCGCCCTGGCCCCGGCCGTCCCTTCTGGTGCTAAATAGTTCAATTAGCTCCTTTGAGAAGAAGACGCCGGCGCCTCTCCGACATGTATCCGCCGCGATGAACGGCCTTTTGGAGATTCACATTTTCAAGTCATATGCGAATTCGATATGTCTTCCTAAATTAAATTACGTTCCATAGTTAAAGCGTAATCTTTAGGTTTCGTAAAAATATGTAATCTGGGTTTGGGTTATAACGCTGTGCTTGTTTGCCAACGTTTTATTTGCTTGTTTGGTTTTGTTTGCTTGTTTGTTGCTTGTTTGCTTGTTTGTTTGTTGCTTGTTTGCTTGTTTTGTTCTTGTTTGCTTGTTTGCTTGTTTTGTTTGTTTGCTTGTTTGTTGTTTGCTTGTTTGCTTGTTTGCTTGTTTGCTTGCTTTTTGCTTGTTTGCTTGTTTGTTTGCTTGGCTTGTTTGCCGACTTAATCGATTTTTCATTGATGCTGATGAACTTATGTAAAGAAAATATAGATGTTGAAAATTTTAAAAAGTGCTTCTTTAAAATATATAAATTTTTAGGCTCATAACATTTAAAATTTGCACAAAAAGCTCTAAAATCAATCTTTTGACCGCGATAACATCAATAATTTACTACTACTTTAATTTTGAACACTTTGAGCTCAAAAGCAGTAAAAAGTGTTAAGGATGGCTGCAGTGTCAAATGTCTTTCAAATTTTGTAATCCAAAATCTCAAAAACTATTAGATGACATTTATAAGTCAAGGACCCCAAAAATAGATTGTTAATATGATAGCGGGAAGTCCAAGGATAACCTATATTGTCTTTCAAATTTTTGAGCTCGAAAAGCACAGAAACTCATAGACAATATTTGAAACGCGAGAAGCTCAAATACACATCGACAAATATCATAGAGGGAAGTTTTATGGTTGACTTGCAAGTTCAGTCATTTTTCAGATTATTTTTTCCTTATTTGGCGTGCCAAACTATTTGCAACCATTAATAAAAGTTTAAAAACAATTTGATGCAATATGCCTATGAGGTTTTACCCTTACTTTCTATCCTTTTCCTAACCTGACACAGCATATGAAATTAATCACATAAACAAATTAAAAAAAATTAAAGTAATTGTGTTAGTTTAGACACAACGAAATAGAATTTTATGCGTTGTATGTTAATATATTAGGGCTAAATCGATTGTTTTTTGTTCTAAGGCTAACAAATCAGTAAAAATATCAAGTTCAGATCGAATTTAATTGTAATTGGAGGACATACGATATACTTGGTGTTGAACGCAGTCGGTTTTACAAAGTGGAAGGGTGAAGCTTTTTCAATTTCGAAGACGGCTACTCAGGCGAAGGATGAACCTTATAAGTTCGAGTTCTTTCGGGGCATCGATGTTATTGTGGATTAATTAAAAAGTAACATAATGCCCACCGACTTTCCGGGAAGTTGCCCATAAGGCGCGTGGCAATGCGATTCGCGAGACGCATAAGATTGCAATTTGCGACAATTACTATCGGCTAATTACTATAAGCTAAGTGATGGGGAAAACCTTGTTGAAACTGTTCCATTCTATTGTTGTACGTCTTAAGGCTAGGATTCCACACAGTACTGCAACATTCCAAAAATCATATATATAAAATTGAAGTTGTGATTGTCGGCGCTTTCAGTATTTTAATCTGACGTGTAATGAAACCCGACAACCTTGAATTTTTCTGAACAGTAACTTCAGTGTAGAATTTAAAACTAAGAGACCTTTTGAAAGAATTTTGAAAAGAGGATTTTGAAGATTTTACTCAATAGATTGTTTTGAACAAAATATACCACTTTACTTACCTGTAGCTACCTAGTGAATTTAATGTGAAAACATTTCTCAGAATTAAAAGCCATGCCATTTCTGATGCACCGGTCTTCAAATCCCGTTTGTGTCTAATTGTAAAATTTGATATTAACGTGGGAACCGATTCCCGAGCATGTGAAAATTGTCACATGCGACAATTTTCAAATGAGGAATGTCCATATGCAAGATGACATGTCAAGTGATAGTTAAAATCTCTATTCTCATTCACCTATGTAAATTTAAAATAGTTTCTATTTCTCAGTATAGAAACTTCTCATATCTATTTAAAATTACTATTTATTATTAAGTATATTCTATTAAATTTATAGTCCATTATTAAATATTCATATCTATTAAACAAATAGATTGACCCTGTAGGCCAACCCTGAAACTTAAACATCGAAAATATACGGGATTTGACGCGATTTTTTGAGTAAAAAAACGGTTTGTTTCGATTTCTTTCGACAACGATTTCTCACAAAAAAATTAACCTATTTTGAACCGGTTTGCGGCAATCGACGTGTTTTTACAGGGTCAAGAGCTGGTTAGAATTTGAAATCGATCGGTCAAGCCGGTTCGTAATTATTCCAAAAAAACTGTTTTTTTCGATTTCTTTCGAGAATGATTTCTCACAAACGAATCAACCGATTTTAACCCGGTTTGCGGCAATCGACGTGTTTTTAATTATATTTATATTTTTTTTAATTAATAAATTAATTTTTTATATATTTAATAAATTTTTTAATAAAATTAATTAACTATAAATATATTTAATTATATTATAATAATAATAAAATTAATTTTTTAAGAGCTGATTAGATTTTGAAATTGATCGGTCAAGCCATTTTAAAGTTATTTTGAAAAAACCACTTTAAAAAATTTTTTTTTCCCTAGTTTTTTGAAAATTTCTCAAAATTTACCAGTCCAAATCGACCTAAACTTTCAGGAAATCTAAGTTTGGTGAAACTCTTTAGAACGCCGTTTAATGGGCTTGATTCGGTCAAGCCACACACACACATCCACACAGACACACGGACATCATCTCAGGGATGATCAGGGAAGCTTTCTAGACCCTCAGAACGTCAAGATCCGATGAGAACTCGATTTTTGCAAAATGGGGTGAAACCTATAACTTTCCCAAAGTTTTAGAAAATTTTCAATTTTCTTAGCTGGAAGTTAAAACTGTATCATTTGGCAATTTCCACATTAATCGAGAATCGCCTCTTTGAGCTGTTGATAGAACAATATACTTAATAATCAGTATAAATTTTCAATTTTGATTTTATGATACGTGGAGTGCATTATATGTTTCTGGAACTGGCCACTTACATAAATAATATTTAAAAAGTACTTACTACATTTTAAAATGAAACTCTTTGGCTATAAAATATAGTTTGCTTTATCTGTCAATTGTTTTTACATTGTGACATCATTTTAAAATTGAGTGTGTTCATCACTGTGGATTTAAGTCGTGAAAATTTTCGTAGTATGCTTTACTACGATATTTTAGCAAAGCCTCGCTTAACTTTGAACTGCTTTTGGTGGTGAAGCACTATGCAAGACGATTATTTGTAACTGGCTTGGAGAATTTAAGCACCGTCGTGTCAATCTCAGTGGCAAATTCGTGATGGTCACCATCGACCGATGGACCGGGTCACTCGGTGCAATGCCATGCTTACCAGATTCGAAGAAGGGGTGACAAAACTAGTGTGGGACATAGTACTAGGTGACGAAATATTGATTAATTGATGTGACCCCAAAACAAAGCAGCAATCGACCGTATGGATTTATCGCCAACCAAAGTGGCGCGCGAGCCAAGTGCCTCAAAGCAGATGACTGCTTCTTTTTTTAAGAAAATTAGGCACGTGGCTACTGTTACTTTGGAGAACTGTCTTACAGTAAATAGTGATTGGTGCATGATCATGTGTTTGCCGGAATTTATTGACGAACTCTGTAAAAATTACCGTAAACGGCGTATCTTCTTGCACCATGACAATGCCAGTTTTCATACGGCCAAACAGACAAATAAATTTTTGAAGGTTAAAACATAGAATTTATTAGCAATCTTGCATACAGGCTCAATCTAGCACCTTATGACTTTTTTTGTTTGCAAAAATTTAAAACCAATTACGCGGTCAACGATTTTCATCACCAGAAAAGGCTGTCGAAGAATATGAAAAACATGTTTCCGAGGTAACCAGGGAGGAGTGGTATAAATGTTTTGGAAATTGGTTTATTCGTATGGAAAAATGCGTTTACGCTAATGGAGAATATTTTAAGAAACAATAAGTTAATTTTTGACCATTCTTAGTAATTTTTTCTCATCCATTTCATAAATTTTCAGTGATTGATTCTTATTCTTAATTATTATATTATATATAATATATTATTAATAAACATAAGAAAAAATTATGGCCGTAAGTGAGAACCTTGTGCAACACCAGGATTCACTTTCTTGGTATCATATTGAAGACCATGTATCTATTTATAAGAACTAGCTGCGATCGGTTTCATAGATGTGATTCACACCACTTCTTTAACAATTCATGAATGCTCATGTACTCAAGCTTGAGTTGTAAGAGATTGTGGTTTAGAGGGTCAAAAGTTTTTTTAAAATCTATGTATTTCACCTTGCTTGTGTACTATGTCAAGTAAATCACTCCCACTATATGCAATAATTGTTTTGAAGAAGTACAAACACGAGTTCACATTTCTCCCTATAAACGATTAACATTTTAAGGTTAAAAATAAATATCTATTTGCTTAACATTAAAAAAAAATTCAATAAAAAAACCAATCCACTTGAAAATAACAAAACTTGCACATAATTATGATGGAATGCACACGGGCTTATCTCAGGTGTTGACATAATTTCACTTCTTTGAGTATACAACTCCATATTTAAAACCTAATAATTTGGGTAAGAAGATTATTTACGAATTTCTGACGCTATAAAACAGCACGTAATAGTACATCGGACCACTTCGAACTTACAAAATGTTAATAAAAACATATTCTTTTGTACGCAAAGTTAAAAAAATATTATTTTTACTCTTGCAAATATTAGATATTACTGAAAATAGCTATCAATGGATTTTTGCGTGATAGTTATTATTAATTGACAGGCAGCGAATCGATAGAAAAACTTTATCATAACAAAACATAAAACGCAATTTAGTTTCATCCATGAAAGAGAGGCGATAGATTTCCCGACAAGGAATTTAAAAGATTTACCGCCCAAAGTTCTCGCGGCCGGCGAAAAATCACTTTCCTATTTCCCGCAACTAATTTAGTAATAAATGTATAACGGTTACCACCTCATCCCCGTTAAAAGCCCTGGCCCGTGGGCGGGCGCCGCCTAAATTGGGAAAAATGGCGATTTAAATTTTGTTTTTTCAGTCCGCACAGCCTTCGGAGCGCGGTGCCTCATCTTTGATGAATATTTATTTTTATTTTGAGAGTTACTCCCCGGCCGGCGCGGGCGGCCTCGAGGCGTACTTTTCCCTTCTTTATTCCCTTTTATAATTTTCGGGTTGTAAAATTTTATGAGGCCCTTTAATTAGGTCCGGTCGTTAATAAATCATAACCTGATTTTACTTTATTGGATTTCATTCGAAAGGAAATTGTTGTGGTGAAACAACGGGGCGAAAGTTTTTTTTTTTGCAAACGCCATTCGGGAAGCCCTTTCTCACTTCATTATTCATTAAGTTATAGCCCGACGTAATTAGTATATTGTGACGAAAATTAAATTTGATCCGGATTAGCTTTTAATATCTTACAGCTTTTAAATGAGATTATTATTTGTAAATATTTATAAAAGGTTTTACGATTTTTCTACTTTCTACTACTTTTCTTAAAAAAAAGAGGAGAATACATTTGCGTCTGTTTGTAACTGATTTCACAAAAATAGCTTAAACGATTTAGGTGAAATTTTGTACTTAGGTAATGTTTGCAAGTTAACCCAGACTTATGTCGTCTTTGGAGAAAATACGTTGAATAAATTTGAAAGTAAAACCTGATCTATGTACAAAATTTCGTCTGAAAGTGAAAGAAAATAAGATGGTGGTGGTTGTATACAGTCGATTTCACGGAAACGTTCTTAACGATTTTGTGGCAATTGGGCATATTATGTAGTACATATCATGTATTTTTAACTCATTTCAAACGGACAAACGAGCATGTTCACCATCAGAGAGTAGGTAATCAACGTCGCCCATGGACAGCCGCCATCTAAGAGAATCACTAGTGTGTATCGGTTGTTTTAGAAAGGAATAGTCTCTTTTTTTAAGACCAGCATGTCGTAGTTAATTGGGAAAATCGCTGCTAGAAAATCATTCCAAAGTTTCACCGTCCTTGATAGATAATTTCACATGATGCGTATGCTGGAACGGCGTATTTAAACATCTGTCATTGGAAAAGAATATGAGTAATCTTTTTTTGTCATATTTTTTTTATCTATTCTCTTAGGTGTTGTATAGTTCTTTGTTTCGCGCAATTTGGCTCAAAAGTGGTCAAAATCAACACATAGGTAGCTTAATTAAGATTATAAAGGAAAATTTTATTTTACGCCTTTTAGATCTATAGTTGAAATAATTCTTTTCTTAAAAAGTTTGTTTTTTGTTAAATTATTTCTTTATTACATTACTTTGTGCATACATTATTTAATTATCGGTATCACTGTAAAAAAATTAATTACATTAATATGTTATTAACAATAACAATTGTGTTGTTCGTAACAAAAATTCTAATCGATCATACTGCCAGACGTTATCAATCCACTGGTAAGGCATGCCCTGCCACAATCTTTTAATTTCAAACTGAGATCTTTTAAGCCCTATAAGCCGGTTCAGTTCGATTTGGGGAACCGTTACAATCCATAATTGACACCGCCACCACGTCAAAGTCCGGGGCTGATAACCTAACGTGTTCTCCGAGGCATGAAGCGGGTGATTTAATATTATTGATTTTTTTTGAACCCAATAAGAGCGTTTAGTTTCCATTGACTTCATAATCAAGTAGCGTCATTTGATCCTAAAACTACGTGAACAGCAAATTAAAAATTGGACTCCATTTTGCAATATAATATGTAGTGCATGATAATAAATTTCACGCTAATTAGCTCCAGGTGCTGCAAAACATGAGTCGATATAATTTTTCTATTTATTACCCTGTCAAATAGTCCGCTGCAGTGTACGGGAGCGCTGCGGTCGGTGGTGCAATACGCTGTGTAATGTTTCCACCGTCAAAGGATTCCTTTGACGTGTCGTTCTGTGATCGTTATAACCTTTTTTAGATTCTAAATCAGGTCACTATGCACCAGAAATGTTTTTTTTTACCCTTCCATAATTTCTTATTACGAATAAATTCATTATCTACTCGCGTTAAGATTGATATGCTGAGAGAAAAAAATAGTGAAATACTTTAATGATTACTAAAATACAAGTAATTACCATGATAACAGAAGTTTTGTAAAAACTACAAATCCGGTTTAGTAATTCCTTTTAGTAATTTTTATTAGCGAGTTTTGTAATCGCTAAAATGATGACGTCAAGAATCTTTCTTCTTGTTACAAAACCTTTTGTAAACCTAAGTATATAGTTCATAAGACTGAGTACTGAGTTTTGTAATATCTAATATACAGTTATAATACTTGATAAAATATTTTGTAATTCCAAGTATAGTATTAGTAGGCTTGAGTTCTACATTTTTTAATTTCCAATATGTATTTGTAACGATTAATATGACGTTTTGCAATTTCTGGTGTGGTGTTACTAATATTAAATATTACATTACATAATGCCAAATACTTAATTACTAGTAATCAATATTACATTTTGCAATTTTTAATATGTAGTGGTAATATTTAATACAAATCTTTATATGTCATGTTAAGTAATAATTAATAGTAAACGCTATGTTATAAATAAGAACTGTAAGGCAATGCGATTATAATATTAACACTATATTATTGTTGCAACTGTAAATAAAAACTAATAAAAACAAACCAATACACTAAACCGGAACATAAAGCTTGATATTAAGTATTAGGTACAACCACACATGTAACATTGCAAAGCGTAATTTTGAATACTAGTAATTAGGTAGTGAACATTACAAAATGTAATGCTTTTTTAATATTAATCAGAATACTATTGCTGCAACGAAAATAATGAACTGTTTCCAGAATAGTGGAACTAAAAGACGTATTTATTCAATAAAATAAAATACTTCGGGTTAACTATTTCATTTACTTTATATTTAAACAACAAAAAATACTATTACTACACCAAGCAATACGACTTATAAAACTTTAAGCTGTCCTGTATTTTAATCAATAAACGTTAATCTATGAAACCTATTTACAAAAACAATACAGTACCTAACAAAAATAAGCACAGTATCTCAGTACTTGTAAACACCATAACAGGAATATTAGTATAACGAGAAAAATGCGCACAAAGGGCATAGACGGGGCAATTACTTCTGTGATCGTTCCTAGGTATTTAAGGGTACAACAAACGCAAAAAATAAACCAGATAATTACATTAATACGCACCATTACACACCATTTGACCATGCCTGCTAGCAATTAATTGAGTTTGCGCCACGGTATTACTCGATATTTAAGAAAGAATACTAATAATTAATAATAATTTTGCATAAATTAAAAAGAAACATTACAATATTTACATATACACCTTCTGAAATTACAAAACTCACCAATCATTACTAAATGGTTCACTAATTAATTAGGAAAGACAATAGAACTAGGAATTAGTAATATCTTTTGCTGATATTATAAAATTGTTTTTGTTTTTTTTTATTTAAGTTTCTTATAGTTACAAAAATCTTTAAATATTAATGACTACGATTTATAGGAATTAAACAAGCAGCAAACACTTGGAATTAATTTTTTTTTGATATTACTAATACGAATACTACTTTTTAGATAACTTTGCACATTATACTACTAAATTGTAAGTATTAATTTATTTTACTAATTCCTGCAATTTCTAAAACGGTTTTGTTTAATAACGAATAAATTTTAGTTCCAAAACAGAATTACCATTGACAAAAAAAATTTATTTCCACTGTGATGTGGCAATCCAACAACGTAGCGGAACTTGTACGAGTACATGTGCAATCCTAGTCACCGCCCGTTTCTAGGTCACTTCTAAAAAGAAGGTATTCGTTAAAGAAGATCACCAGAAGACTGCATTGCAAGGCGATGGTCCTATAGATCTCGACTGGCCGTTCGACGCAACTTTCGATTAATTCACATAATACATTTTTCAGGCTCGATTACGATGGCCACTGAGGCAGACCTAGTAGTTCTCTTATATATTATATTAATCGTTCGCTACTACTACACATCGCTGTAGTTCCGGACTGATCTTCAACGATCGCAGAATGATGTTTAATATTCAAGTTTAATCGACGAAATAGACTGAAAAAATAAATCTAATAAGCGTGTGTAAACAATGGGAGGCTGAGGAACGGGCGTCGGAAAAATATTATGCAGACCGAATTAGAGAAGAATCAAGTTTTAAACTCCTACAACCGACCAACTTCCATAATGCGATTGATGGATGTCAGTGAAACACGATAGATACCCGAAGATCTTACTATTTGGGAATTCGTAGCCTCTAGAATATAAATTGGAACTTATGAATAAATAAAAAAAAAACAACTCAAAATTATCTTCATTTGAATAGCCTCGTCTTTAGATATAAATAATTAATTTTAACAATAACATGTCAATTCATTTAAATTAAATTCAAAATCATACTAACGGCAATAAGCCACATCATCGTTTGCTTCATTGTCAAAATAAAGCGCTACACGTTTGTTTACAGGGCAGCGGTGTGCAGCGGCTATGAGCATTATTGTAGCGCTGCAGCCGCGCCATGGACGCAGCAACATTTGCATTGCAATAACAGGCCCGCCAGGGCAATTTGCCGCTATTACAACGAGCGCTGTTAGGCTTCGAACACATGAAAAATTAAAATGTTGGCATTGTTAAAGAAATAAATAATCAAGAAAATAATTGGTCAGTCGTGACTTAGAGAGTAATATAACTTAAAAAAAAAAGCTTTTATTTTATTGAAAAAGAAATAAACAGCTATAAATAAACTTATCTCGAATAGAAATAAGCTATTTTCTACATTTTTTAACCATTGATCGACACCAAAGTTCCTTCTTTTATGTCAAACCATTATATTACCAGGAAAAACTGTGTTACACTCTCAATTTTTTCTCCTGCTATGTAACACGTCCGTATTCTGTGAGCGTGTGGTATTTTTCCGTTCAAGTCGGCCAATCTCGTGCGCCACAGCACGGCTCTAACACGGTGAATGTGCAAAATATAACAACGTAATATACAAAATTCGCAAAGAGAGTATACCGCTCCCTCTGCAGAACTTTCATTGTTATTTATAATTGATACTACATTCAATTTACTTTGTTGATTTTATAAATAACAGAATCTAGTCTCCTCATTAGGTAGGTATATTTTTATAGCTATTAAAAATTCATAATTAAAAAAATATTAGGTCGTTTTAAAAACTTGGTATAATAAAAAATATTTTTGATTAAAATAAATATTTTCTATTTAGACATATGGGTATAAATTTGAAATGAACGATGAAAACAGAAAAAAATGTTGTTTACCTAGCTCTTAAATCTGGAATGTTCAATTCTGAGATTTAATCAACTTTTACGTTCCAACAAAAGTTTTCATTAATGTTTTTTATAAAAATGGCATTAATGTGAACGTCGATTAACGATTTGTACCTAGCTGCCCTTAATCGACGCTCCAACAACGATCACTCTCTGTGGATACCTTTGTAAAGCCAATTGGCCTAATAATATCATCTATCACATACTATTAATAATCAATTTAATAGTACAGCTTATTTTCGAGTCAAAAATGGCAGAAATTTGTTTCATGTATCATAATAATTATAGTTCTAAGTATAATAAGGACGCATGTAATCACACATCACAGACCCGATACAAGAACAAGACTCTTCCCCTAGCGCAATCTCTTCTTTTATTGACTTATACAATTATACTTCTCGTATGAGACACACATCAATAAAATAAACCCGAATTATATGCCTTTGGCCTTCGAAAGCCTGGTTCAATAAATTTGTATACAACAATTTTCGATTATTATAGCTCTGATGCAAATTTAACCTATATTTGAAGTGGAAATAAACAACTAGGGAGGTAAGTCTGGTATAAATACTTAGACCGCATAAAATATGTTGCATTAAATTATTTGATGCAAAATGCAACATATGAATTGTTCAGCAGGTATGCTGGTCGCTATCAATTAAAATTTAAAATAATTCTGATGACATTTAAATCAATTTTATTTATTCAATTGTAATTTCTTACATCTACTTTTTCCGCTGTCAGTATAGCATTTTGATCAACATCGTTATATTTGTAATAATAAGTTGTATCAATTTATATTTCTTTAAACGTATGAAACTTAAATTCTAATAAAACAGCAAATTCAATTCAAAAATATTTATTCTCGTGTTACAATGTTATTGTATTTCTGTTTTATAATATTATCGCCAAAATTCATCAGTACATATTTCTGTTGCTTATATACGTGCTTTATTCACAAACCTTATTTCTAAAATTCCCTTTCCTCCTAGAACTTTAAATGTCTAATGTGTCCTCAGGATGTCCATTCAAAAACAGTTGACATTATCCTTTTTTATATGCAATTATGAATAATTTGTTTCATAGTCCCATTTACACGTGTAAATCTTCTGGTATCAATAAAGACGCTAGATATAAGACACGTGCCTTATATCTAGCGTCTTTAGTGATACCAGAAAATTCAAAATATTAATTTTACTCTATCAGATATTGCAGTACATCATTAGATAAGAAACACGATCACGGCTGAATGTTCGAGCTCCATTTTTTTCTGAGTTACGGACTTTTGTTTCAAGTTATTGTTACAAGTTTGTTAGTACTTCTCATGCTTGTTATGTATACAAATTTTACTACAAATATTTTTTATATTCCTTCGTTAAGCCCTCAGAAGTTACAGGTGCTTGTCAAATCAAAAACTACCAGAGTACTTGATTCAATTGCGTTGTATATATCAACGTTTTAAATTCAACTCTACTACAATTCTAAAACTAGTGAATGATAATATGGGTGTATGGAGAAAGAATCATTATGTAAAGAAATCAATATTTAATTTGGTAAAAATTTCGCTGTATAAAAAATAAACTACGGCCCGAAAACGAAACGATTAAAGCGTAGTTACCAGCGATTTGAAAATTTTGTCGATGAAATAAGACTACACTTTCAATACAAAATACTAATTTTCATCAGTTATCTATTTAAATAAAAAAAAAACCTATATTTTATGTGTAAAAAGAAACTAGTAATCGACAAGTATATTTGTATATGAGTACATTTCTATAGATTCGAGTACTTGTCTATAGACGAGTTCATGTCATGACAGATATTTTTCACAGTTTTCAACAAAGTAATTAAAGCAGAACCTTTTTTGTAACCAATTTCAATAACAGCTCTTTGGATTGCACCTACGTGAACACGAAATGAATCTTGTTATCCGTTATCTATTCAAAGTTCATTCTTGCTCTGGATATTGTCGGATACGTCATGAAACAAGATTTTTGTAAATTCAGTTTCCTATTCGCTTATAGAGCGAATGTGTGTGATGGAAAGGTCGGCAAAGGTCACCCTATAAAATCCTATACAGACCATATCGGTGGCAGATTAATAAAAGGCCAAATTTAAAGCACCCGCAACCGACGAGCTTGCATGAAAAGCTTGACGGATGTCAGTGAGGCTAAAGAGACATGCAAAGATCGTACCATGTAGAAATCTATAGTGTCTGCCTACCCCTCTGGGAAATAAGCGTGAGTTTATATTACTATAGTCATCTATATTATAAAAATACATATCTTCTAACAAATATTGTCGATTACTAGATGCCCTTCCAGATCTACAAATTTAGAGAAGAAAAAAGCCAACGTAGCCGTTACTACAAAGAAATACACTACAGACGAAAGAAAATACGTTGTTTTTTCATGTTTTTCATTTTTACATGTTTTTTCATGTTTACCTCACAGAGTAAGTATATTCGCACTTTAATCGCCTATAACTATAAATAAACAATAGTTATGTTGACTATTACTATTAAACTGATATTGCTGAGTTAGCAGTGATGTATATAAATAAAACTGCAAATCTATATAAACATATCATACAAATTGACCTACGGTTCGGATAGAAGAGCCTTAGAGGCCGGTGCCGAGATAATGCAGTTAGTGATCGCGTCTGTGGGGCCGGCCGGCGTCGGCTGCACTTTCATGCACTTCCACAAAAGATCTAAATAACTAACTATTTCAACACCAAAACAATAAAGTGTACCACTTGCTTATTTCTATTTATATAATTCTGAAAATACTTTTAAGTTATACGGTTTATTTTAAATGCCAATCGTGTAGCAATACTGGAAAATCTATCTTCTACATCCATTATCAGATATTTATCAACAAGCATAATGTATAGAAGTCGTCAAAACCAATCAAAAGAGTCCAAATTCAAAAGGGTTACCAATAACCGTTGAAAAGTTTCATTGTCTACATAATAAAAAGTATCATGTTACTGTATTGTCTCGGCAACTCACTGCATGTGCAAAGTTTCATAAGAATCGGTTTAGTAGAAGTAGTTGAAAAATCTGTCGCAAGATACGAAACAAAAATAGTAATAAACAAACATATGATGTCAATCTAAATAAATCCCTTTCAAAAAGACAAATTTATTCAAATTCACGGAAGTAATATTCATACACGGTTCAAATCTACATTATATTAATTTAAGTAACATTGTAAATGAAGGTGGTTTCCGATTAAAACTTTTTAACACGAAACCTTGGCCGAGTAAAACACAACATCGTGATCGCCAACAACAATCGCTCATATTAGTTTGTTATGTCGAGAGGGCGATCACGCGACCCTCCCCTGGATTTAGTTATATCAACGTCTACGTGATCACATCACACTCCCCTGGGAATTTTAATGTGTTAATTAAGTACGAAAACTTATAATTTTCTTTCAATGGTAGTAGTCTGGGGCATTCAACTACCTTGAAAAAAGAAATAAAAAATAATTGACACGATACCAGGTCAATGCACACTAAAACATCAAATCCAATTTGACTACTAATAATTTACTAGTTGTTGCACTGGGCGCTTGTTGTTGTGGTTGTCATTCATGAACTTTTTTTTCTCTAGTTTGTGGAAAAAGATTTATATTAATACTTTAGATAAGTAAATTGTAATAGAAGGAACAAATGACCACCGTATGTAATTGGATTTGATCTTGTTTTATTGTGCACTGACCCATGGACCAGAATTCTCAACGACGGTGTTAACCTCAAAAAATTTCCTGATGCATTGAAAACCAACGAAACATTGAAGTTTTTTGAATAAATAACGTCTGCTCATTTGTCCAAGTTCCCGACATCATTAATTAAGTTATTTAACTTCATGGATGAGATTTATCAAGATTTATCATAAACACAAATATGAAAAAAAATAAAATACAATAAATAACTTGGACAAATACAAAACAACTGATATGTTATTTCAAAAGTATATTGTATTCGAAAATTATATACCAATTACGATTTCCTTTAATTTTAAAAGTAATCGAAAGTTTACTTTTTTAAAATTATTTTTTTTTAATATAAATTTACAATACGTATACGTATTCAAACGTATAGAATAATTACATATACAATAATCTTCACATTTAAAATGTATGTCGCTAAAACCTCATCGCACATAATTCCATCCCGCTGCCTGGGTATCGACATTTACGCTGTCATTAGAGCTACAACTTGTAAAGCGGAATGCCATATCTTTTACATTTCATTCCAATGTCATAACGTTTGAAGTCAAAATTTTAAAATGGCACAAGTAGTAACCTTTACAATAATTTGTGATGATATTGTACCTTTTTTTGGAAGATAGGATGATTCTTATCACATGTTTAATGTTAACATTCATAAGTACTGAATTCCATTTTAGGGTTTCGAGCCAAAATGGCAAAAACGGAACCCTTATAGTTTTCTCATGTCCGTCAGTCCGTCCGTTTGTCACAGACATTTTACTAAAAACTACAAAATACATATTATGGTGTAAGCCGTTAGTTAGTTTCGCAGTTAAAAAGGAAAAATAAATATTTCTAGAAGGGCACTTTATATATGTAACAGAAAGTGAAAAAGTTGTTTTTAGGAAAACCTCAACGTTTGGCACATATTTCGTCAGTTCCTTTAAAAACACTTTAAGGTTTCAAAGAAATTTTTTTAATTTATTTAATATTTTCGGAAATAATCGCACCGAAAATAGCTGAAATTGTGTCGCCCCCACTCTGTTTTTTAAACCGTACGTTCAAAAAATGTGAAAAAAAATACGAATATAAATAAAAATTTTCAATGAAAAATATTTTTAATACCATGGGGTGTATCGTTTTTGAGTTATTGCCGATTGCGCTTCTCAACAAAAGGGACATAAGTACTATGAATATACGCTCTTTTGCAGGTGCTTTTTAGTTTATACTATTTTAAGAGTAATAGTCGACATATCTGCTTGTTTCTCTAGTTATATGTAACTAAAATGCTTATATTTATTATGCGCGGGAAACATGTAAAAAAATGTAACAACGTAGTTTTCATTTATAATTCATTTATTTGTAGTAACGGCCTCGGAGCCCTACATTGAGCTTGGTCCGACAGGCTCTTGGCTTTTGCATTTAATTTGTTAGCGTTGTTAGGGAACCGCCTATTTAGCATTGGTTCCGTCGACGTATGAGTATATGCCGAGAATTTCGGTGTTTTACGTAGCTTAAATGCCTCATAGCCTGATTAATCCTGTCGTCGTTAACAATACGGTGTCATACCTTATACTTGCGGCGTACAATTCGTAACAAAAAAATTGTGCTCAAGCTAAAAGCTTCCGATATTATTCGCCGCCGTACGATCATACGCCATTTCATGGAACACAATAACACTGTATCTCATCGCCAATGACTGCCACAAATTTAGGAGTCCCAAAGCAATCCAATGACTTATGTAACGGCAAAATAGCAAATGGAAATAAAAAAAATGTATAATCACATAATCACAATATTTACCACGTGTAGCACATTTTACCACATATACAAAAAAGATTTACCACTACGTTTCTTCCCTTAGCCAATGATCGATTATGCTACGAGGTTATAGTAAAATATTTTACCGTTTAAATCGTGTTTTTTTTTTATTTATAGTCTCATGTCCTATGGAATTTTGTAATGAGGTCACGCAGCCGATGTTAACACGATTTTCGTGCTGCACAAGCTAGCTATTGGGCTCTTTATGATTTCAGACCAATGACATCTCTCAGAGAATAACTGAAGGAAATTAATACCCTAAATTTAGCACCACAATCCATATACGAAAATCTGGTATATATCAAGAGGCATATATAATCGTTCCAAAAAAGGAGCGACATCCATAACATTAACACTAGACAGAGAACGATTTTGCTGCTCATAAAACCCGTCTAACCAAAGTTAACAATCCATTTAAAGGGCAAAGTGCGCTTTACAATAAGATCCCAGATGAAATTCAAAATTCGCTATTTTATAAGTTTAAACTTTTGTCAAAAAGTTATATGGCAAAAGCTATTATACCGTGTTGGAATATTTTAATGAAAAAAGCCCTGGGATTGAATTGTTCGGTTATCAGGTTGTTTCGTATTATTTTTAAATGTCTAAAGTGTTAATTACTCAGTCCTTTATATTGATGAGTAAAAGAAGAAATCTTGAGTTTCTTGCCCATTCTTCTCAATGTGATTCAATATTTGTAATGGGTGGTAAAGTCGAAAAGAATTTATTAATGATTATATTTTATATTAATGAATTTCAAGCGCAATTTTATTACCTATAAAATAAAGATATTTTCGATTTCAAATCATTTTATTTGATTTCATTCTTAGCAGCTTTCCTCCTATATTTAGAACCGTAATTAAAAAGTCAACTTGATGGTTTCACCTCTAATTGAAAGACTATTTAATTTACGTACCTTAGGATTTTTAGGACCTCTTTTATGTCCTGTATTCACGGTGAATCGGTGGTTCCAAACACATTCTTTTAGTGATCATGAGAAGATACTTAAATGAATACTCAACATAAGCGTGAAATTCTGATAGATCTGGACAAATTCGGAGCCTGATGCATGAATAATAAGCTTGACCTCGACGTACCAAAACCCGTGAATCAGCTGGCAAAGGAACCCTATACGGCATGCTTGTATATCTAGCGTTTGATTATACATGTGTGCTTTCGCACACGTGATCGTCTAGTCAACTAATTTGGTAACATTAAGCAGCGCGAAACTTCACGGCCAGATGTTTCGTATCGCGTGCTTTTCACGTTCCACGACAACTAGAGCTGTTTTCTCTCTTTCAGCATCATGGTGTTTCCCCACTCGTTGTGTACGTTGTACCAACATCAGTCTGTCGTAGCGAGACCGTTAAATATTAGAGCGTCTGCAGTCTAGGTCTCTATTTGGGGTTCAAGCGGCACATTTTTGCGCGGCCAAGTCAATCGTGTTATTCGGCACCATGAAGTCTATCCAACCTGTAAGGTAGTAAGATATAAACAAATAAATTTATATGCTCTATATTAATTATAAAATTATTTAATTCTTTTAGTTTTCTTGAGCTATCACATTGAAAATGTACGTATATATAGGTCTTATACTTGAGACTGCTCAAGCATCAAAACCTTAGGATAATCGTCTTTAACACTAGGGCTAGCAACATATAAGCTCAGTATAAGACTATCTATATTATAAACAAATCAAACATTATATCATCAAAGTAACGTTAGGAACTAACTCAAGTCTCAAGTGCGACAAATAATATCCAATAAAATATTAATCTCCTAGGCTAAAAAGCTAATTATATAAATTACTTCAAATAAATAAAGTTCAAATAATTATTACCTTAAAATTATAAGTCAATGGCAAATAACACATTTTACACAAAGCACAATGAAAAAAAATATAACGGAATTCGCTCAAAGAAAAGAAGAAAAATTAAATTAAACATAAGTGATAAAATCTTATTTATGTAAGAATTTAAAATATAACCATGATTTCAAAATCTTACGCAACACGATTGTTGTATGACATTTTCTGTACTTCAGCTGCATTTACTTAAGTAAATTATTTATTACGTGAATCTATTACAACGTTGAATTGTTGTGTACAGGAACCATCTATTGAAATAGGTGTTAAATTTTAAATGGAACCAGAAGTTTGATTCCCTTGCAGATGGAGCCCCGTTAGAGATCCAAGTAACCCTCGACGAAAAGTCAGATGCCTATCAGACCTACTCATCTACCTCCGGTACATTTAAATATGACGTCATTTAATAGATTAAATGCAAAAGTTTAAATTTAGTTTCACGGTTCATAGTTTTTTTCTAAATTAGTGATAGCTCCCGGGAGCCAGTTCTTATTCAGACGAATGAACTGTCAGCCTAAAATATAATATAATTACTCAATAGGAAATTTGCACACACTAAACATATTATAAGAAAAGAAAAGATAAGTAATAAGAAAAGTAATATTTTCGGACAGCCACATCGGGGCCAATTTCTTATAGTTTAAGACATACTGTGTACGTTTCTCTTTTTTTTATATAAATAGTCTAGGGTTGCTTTTAAATGCCCTTTTTATTATAGAGTTCTACCTACTTTCTAGCTTCATCATGAGATCAGCTCTATGGTACTATTTCCGCCAGAATAATTTATTTAAATTTCCTCTGTTATAATTGAGTATTTTAAACTAGATGTCTTATCGCCACCCGTGAAATACGTATCATTGAGGAGTTCCAGTGGCCACGTGTGTCTTCTTCAATTCCTCGTCAATAAATGATACTTTCTAAATACAGATGTTTGTCTTATAGCTGAAAATCATATCGCTATACGTATGGCTATAATATATGAGAATGCTCTTCAATTCCTCATGGATCTCGTCATAGAAAAATGAAACCACTCAGAAAGCATATTCTTTCAAATAAAAAAAAAGCACTTTGCAAGTTAGTTAATAAATGACGGAATTTTGAGGTTACAAATATAAAAAGAATACAAACCTAGATATTTTTTAAATGTCGATTAATAACCGAATTTATTTTTGGCCTATTATAAATTTGAGGTGTGTCATTGCAAGAATTAATAAGATTAGGAAATTTTTCTGAAAGCGAATTTGCCTTTTGACGTCGGTGACAAACATATTCTAAAGATCCTCCCATTATTAAAATGTTATATTGTGTTCTTGTCCGCATCACTTGGAATATGTGTGGCAACTGTGAACCCCCAATATGAATTTAATATAAATCTCACATAAAGAATTCAAAGAAGATTTGTGCAGTACGCGGCATTCAAGTCACGTCAATCGAATTCTAGATAAGAAAAGAGCTTGAAAACTTCACCACCGACCACCATTTTACGTCCGAAGGAATATCGGCGATAGTTCGTTTTTAATGTAACCGTAAAATTTCTGTCTAAAATCCGCATCCATGTACCATATTAGATAATTGCTTAGAAAGTCTATTTTATCAGTATCGATACCTCAACACTGTACAAGTAGATATTAATTAAACTGTTTTCTGGTTTAGTTCTGTAAGATAAGGAATGAATTATCACTTAAATTACTCCTCGACCTCTCTTCCTTTAGGTACCTATGATTAGATGGCACTTGGCACATATTGTCCTTTGATTCCCAAATTTAAATAGCGTATTGTTGTAACTTGTTATGCGAATTCTTAACTGCTTTTTTAAGCTTATTTTTTATTTTTTTTTTTGCTCCATTTCTTATTTTGTATTAAAGTCCTTTATTTTTCTCTCTTTATTAGTGTTTCCAACTTATTGATTTACTCATAAACGAAAATTTCGCTTTGTTAAGAAAAGCCATATATTTTCTATAAACAAATAAATATTTATAATAACAAAATCAACAATTTGAATCAAAGAAAATTTATATTTTCAACCATTAAACCGTCAAACAAAAATAGTTACTAATAGGCGTTCATAAACATGTGGCATGAACACTTCATAACGCGCCACATGCGGACAATCATAAATATTGAATAAGATTTACGAATGTATTACAAAAGTTGAACAACCAGTTCCAATTTAACTAATTATTTCAAATCAAGGGTATTACATAAGAAATCTTCCCATAAAGTTTGTAAATTATTTCCAAAGCTACGAGGCTATACATCTACTATAGTAATGATTTTAACAACGTATACCGATTGTTTCAATACAATATGATATTTATAGGTCCAAACACACTTGCTTTAAAGTGTACTGTTTACTCGTTAACTTATGTAGCAAGTTTTCCAACTTCACTAGCATCTTTTCCAACAGCATTCTAAATCAGTGACTAGTCGTTGACAATTTAGCGAAGAACGCTTTCTATCGAAAGTTAAATAAAGTTTGGAAGTAAAGCAAGACCGGATTCCTACAACGGAACTACAAAGACTTGTAATCTAATATAACACGTCGCATAGATCGATGTCCAATGCCTTCACGTTTCATTTAAGAAAAAAAATATTACCGAAATAGTTATATAACAACAGAACACAAAAGCATAAGAAAATCTGGCCAGACTTCAAAACAGCTATTGTTAGGTAACTCAATTGGTCTGGATGTCATCGATAAGATGCGGATATTTTTACAGAAACTGTTTGTTGAGATTCACAGAGAAAACGCCGGAGGAAAGCGTCCATCTGCGTAAGCCTCATTTGCAGTTGATAATTATTAGAAGAGCATTCTTCTACTTGTTTTGGATAAGTCAATTAATTTTTAATTTCTAGTACCTACGAGTGCTACAGAGATCTAATTCAACTGCTTATGTATTTTTTCAATGGGAAAGAGATCTTGAGAAATGTGCGTAGAGTTTATTGAACAAGTTTGTCGTGTATAAGCTCAAAAAACGACTGTGGTCCGTTGACCACAGCTTTGACGTCGGCAATGAAATTAAGTATTCAAGGAACCTAAGAAAATCCTATATATACCTAATAAAGACCAAATTTCAAACTTCACGATCCCAATCTTAACGCTAAGACCAAATACAAAAATTTACAATTTAACCTAAACCACAATTTTTTAAACAATTTATAAACTATGGATGTGTGCAAATACGCGCCAAGGAAACTGTTTTTTTATGATACAAGGCTAAGAAAAGTCATACAAAAACTACTATTTTAAAAGTATGGGATTTACAAATTGCAATAAGTAGTAAGAAAATTAATCTAAATATAATCAAATAGATGTACATAGGTCGATAGTTTATTGCTCGGATTTTCGTCTTGTAAATCTACGTTACAATTTTTAAATGGACTCTCTCAAAAATACATAACAATTATTACACTATACAACTTGATATACGTGAGAAATAACAATTGAGCACGATATTTAAGCACGAACCCTGTAAGAAATTTCTAGAACATCAATAAATATTATGAAAATAAATCGACTCGTCTATTGAACAAACAACAATATTTTGCCAGGGTAATTTATTTCCGCGGCGGTGGGCGAGACTTAGGTCTGTTTTAAATTATCATCAAATTAATTAATTCATTTTGCACAAAACGCTGAATATGAATTAATTATGAGAGCGAAACACCGCGAAAAAACCACTGAATTATTACGTCGGAATCATTAAAAAATTGTATGGAAAAGGAGAGACTGCCGCGCCGCCACCGGCCGCCGCGCCCAATTAATTAATTATCTCACAAACCGAAAATCTGAGGGAAATTACGATAGGCGCTTTCAGGAGGAAACGTTAGGGACTCAACGGAGGGCGCGTCTGCAGCAAAACGCACGAGCGCGGCGGGGCTGCGCACGCACCGCGCCTGCGGTTTGCTGCATTAAAGTCGCTTTTGATGTGGACCCACTCGATGAATTATAATTTATAGCATGCAAGTGACGTTTCGATAATGCCGTGACCACAGAGGACTTATTTATATTGCCCAAACGCTATGTATTATTTTATTCCATAATAATTCATTATTTTGTTTAAATGGATATCTTTAGGTGCGTGCCGGCAATTTCTCTCGAGTTTAAATCTAATCTTTCATTCATATTTAATGTGCCATATCGGTAACGTCTTTGATAATATTTAATTTCCCTTTCGCGACATTCATATGTTTGTAAATGTCACTACACTTATAATTTCTATTATTCATTAAGTTACATTTGTAAGAATATTTACAAGACAAACTCGTAAAGGTGGTCACTTCGCTACTGAAATACATAACGTGTCTTGTTATATCGACTTAAAGCAATTTTACCTGTGTATTGTTTAATACACTATTAAATAAATGTATTTTGACATTTCAATATGGAAGCTTCGGTAATTCATTTCCTTGATATCGATTCCTCCTTTACAAATTCACTTTCAAAACCTGTCGTTTTATAAGACTACATAAAAACTTTCGTCAATGTTCTGTTTAAATAACATATGATTCATATTGATAGTATTTCGATCCTTAAATAGGTAAAACACAGGGCTCACTGAAAATTTTTGGCATGAGTAGGAAAAATTATTTTGAATGGTCAAAAATGAATTTATTGTTTCTCAAAATATTCTCCATAAGCATAATGCACTTTTTCATACGAACAAATTGCTTTTGAAAACATTTATGTCACTCCTCCCTGATGACCTCGGAAATATGTTTTTCATACTCTTTGACAACCTCTTCTGGTGATAAAATCGTTAACTACTTAATCGGTTCTTTATTATGCGAAGAAAAAAAGCCACAAGGTGTCAGGTCGAGACTGTATGCAGGATAGCTCATAAGTTCTACGTTTTTCTTCTTCAAAAATTTATTTGTCTGTTGGGCTGCGTAAGAACTGGCATTGTCCTAATGCAAGATAATACGACGTTTACCAATGAAACCGCATAAAAAACCGTTCATTAATTTCACAGATGTACGCAAAAAAACAAAGAAACAAATATATAGACAATATCGAACTCGCCCTTATTTAAGTTTTTCTACCTTTCACAGTCATAATATTTATCACAAATGTTTTACCGTATGACTTGGGGATTGCCTTTATTCTAAAAATAGCGAGATAACCCATTTCGAGTGTAGCTCCCATTAGCGATTTAACAGCGGCACCCTAACGCACAACCCGCGCGGATGTTTCAAACCGTTATTTATTATTTTCATTAATTCCAGCGCAGTAATGGTCACACAAACACCCCGCCCCGCAGTGCCTGATCGCGGAAGTCGGCCGAGACGTATGCGCCGCCCGATAAGATAGCCGGGCTCACCCCGAGGTTAAGCGTTGGCTTTTACGAATGCTGTGTGTCATATTCTAGCGGAAAATGTTTAAATTTTTATTTTTATTTCAATCCCTTCCATTGTTAGAGTAATTAAATCTTTTCATTTCGGCCAAAAGGACTAATTACATTTTATAATCCTTGCTAAGCGAGCTTCGAGGATAACTTCTTTAATAATAAATGAGATTCTCTTAGTTATTTTACTACAAAGTGGTTTAAATTTCATCAGCATTCTTAGCGTTCTGGACGTTATTTAGGAATCCTTCTTTCAGAATAAGTTCAGAGCGCCTCTACTTTTGCATAAACTGGCGAAAAGGAATATAATAAACATTGAATACTAAAAGAAATTCTCAAACAAGTTAAATATTACTTGAACCTAAACTGAATAAAATTAAATAGATTCACAGGAAAGAACGTGCAAATTCTAGTTTACGAAATTGACTACAAAAATGTATGACATTTGTTAAAACTTGTATATTGTTACATAATTACTTTTAAAAAGAGAAACAAAAATGATACAGTCTTCCCAAATATTAAAGGTCTACTATAGAAGAACAACAGGCCATGTTTATATACACTTGATATTATGAAACAATCATGAAAATTTAATAATGTAACTTCAAATTCTTAAAAACTCAATAAACAGAAAATGACGAAATTCATCATAATAATTTCTTTATTAAATTCTGGAGAAAAATCAAATCTCAAAAATTTTATACCTATGTGAATACTCCTAGCATTTAAATACTTAAAAATATATACCGTGTCAACTATTTACTTTGCTTTATTTAGTGCTGCTAAAAGAACAGAACAGAACATTTGCGAACATAGCGCTAAAGGCAACGTCGTGCGCGGACAGCTGAGGCCCAGAGGCAAGAGGTTGAAGATCAAGCCGAATGTCTGAACATATCCGCAGTAGACGCGCTGGTCAGGCTCGAAATGGACGAGCTGCTGCGTCTGCAGTGAATAAAAGACCACGCCCGCTTGCGATAGATGAATTTGAACCTAACAAAATTTTGAAACAATCTCATGATACACGAGTGTACCAAGAAATACAGCGTTTACATAGCAATCATATTGTTACAACTCCATCTAGTTTACCATTGAACAATAATACTCAACCCCAGGAGATTGCATTGGATGTTTTGGCAATCTTATCAATTTTCAGTTCTCGCCGCGGGTTGGTACAGTGAAGCTAGTTTAGTTTCAATCATTTTGACCTTTCGATTTTCATTACAAGCGCTAAATTTTGACCAAGGTTTGAGATATTTTCCCTTTGAAACCCTTGTAACTCGTATCGATAAACAACACCATCACACTTACCCGTATCAGTCAATAACTTGAAACTTACTAAACCGATTTTAATGAAACTTACATCGTTCCCTAACTTGAAGTAAATGTAAGCAAATAAAAAAATGGGACATTCCGATTAATAGTTTCGAAGAAGTACGTGGACAAACATACAATCGTACATAAACCTATAAAATTTAACAAATTTGTTTGGAAGCCTTAACAATTATAATAGTATCTATAATATAAACTCACACCTATTTCGCAGAAGTGTAGGCAGAGACTATAGATTACCACATGGTGAGATCGTTACATATCTCTCTTGCTTCACTGACGTCCATCAATGTTTTCACATACGCTCATCGGTATCGGGTGTTTAAAATTTGACCCTTTCTTAATATACCTCTAATATGGTCTACATAGTATTTTCTATGGTGACCCTTGCCGACCTTCCAGCTTTCGTTTACTATAACACAAAAACAATTTAAAAGCTATTCAAGAGTATTATATATAATTGTTAATCGTTTAAATATTCTAAATTTTCTAATTTCAAAAAATCATTTTTTTTCCAAGTTAAAGTTGATTTACTTTTATTTATAACTCTATAGGCAATTTATTGTAGTGACAATGGAATCCTCTAGCTAATTTTAGTAAAGTATTCTCAATTTATTTCTTAATAATTTTATACAATAAACTACACAAAAACTAGCTATTGCTTAGCAAAAAAATATTTTATGAGCGACCTAAGACTTTTATAAATACCATAGATTACTTTTATGAACTCGGTCACTTTTGAAAAGTTAAATTAAAGTGTTGTAGTTGTGTACCAAATTTGTTTTTCCTTCAGTGCACATTTTATAATGTTAAGTTGTCTAGAACTCCGACAAAGAAAAGCAATAATATTTATTGTACATGTATAACATATTTTATCTTTCATGTGGATTAAATTTCACTTTATTATGTAATTTGTAATTTTTTTATGAAATATGGAAATTTTCTAAATGTTTGCATAAAAAAATCTGAAGACTTTCTTTATTCTATATAGGTTTGTTCTTTTTGTTGTATTATATGATTATGAATTATTTTTTCGTTATATAGGCCATGATCTTCACTGACCATTATTTCAAGAATCCGTTGAGGGTAAAGAACGAATAAAATGTTTTTCAATAATAAAACGTAAAATAAGATTAGATTAAAAAATCAACGAAAAATTTTTTGCATAATAATTTTGCAAAAACTGTCACCCAAAATGATCAGATGTTAGGACTTTATTAAAATAACTAATTATTCACTTTTAACTAATTAATTATTAATAACTAATTAATTATTTTGTATTCCGATTTTTTTAAGTTTTAAGTTCGTCAGCAAATAAAATATTTCAAAATAATTGATTTCGTAATTGCACCATGAGTACCCCATTATCTATAATGTGAGATTTAAGTTTCATATTTTTAATTAATATTTCTAAAATACCTGCGAGCATTATGCTATTATAGCTCATATCAAACGAGAGTTCGAAGACTACACCACCACTCGCTGTGCACTTCACGGAAAACCAGCGCTGACGCATCTCGACATCTCGTAGGGGCTGCAATTGATGCTGAGTGGGACCCATTTTAACTAGCAACATAGAACAACAGCATACAACCAACTTATACATACGAAGTTTGAGTAATGAGCAATACAATCGACTGTAATAACGTATAATAATGATTTCTTTCTTTCTTTGAAAATAGTGAAATCAAATATTATAATTTAAAATACTTTAAATAATATCTGACAATATAAATTTCCAGATTATGCCTACAGAAATAATTATCCGTTAGCGGCTTGACGTTCAAACTTGATGATACAATCGACGATTATATTACTCATTTACTTATATATTATTTTTTAAACTTCACGCAGTTACTTTCTTAATTTTCATACACATTCTTTTCTTTTGCGTTGGCTTGAATTTTTTATGCTTGCGACTTTTATATCGTAAGCAACTTAACGCCACGATAAACGACTATTTATTGTGGCGTTCGACAGAGGGGGGCCCGCTGCGGTCCGCCGCCCGCGGCCGGCGCGCCGCCCGGCACGTCCGCCGCGTCTTTTGTTACGGTCACATAGACTGAATTTCGGTGATTCCCGCTAAATTCGACCGAAATCCCCGACGGTATGCAAAACAGAAATAATCCAATTTAGCTGAACGCCCGGCTGGGTAGCGTTTATCCGCTGACCGGTCCGCTGAATCTCTTATTAAATTATAATACGGCAGCGACGTCGTGCCATCTTTGTTGCAGTTCGTGTTGTGCAGATCACAACGATCGTTGACACGCCACTTATTTATGAATTAAATAACAAATTTACGTGGGGAAAAGTCTCATGTTACGGATAAAAAAATGAATCTCAATGTACGTCCGGAGAACATCAGTCAATATATCTTGATGGTATGCGTAACTCCCGACAGAATTTAAGTTCAAATTTAAATTCAAAAGTCTCTTTAATCATAGATTATACATAACTCTTGAAATTCGTTATTGTAATATTAATTTACCATTATCATATGAATTTACCACTGGTTCAGAAGGCAGCTTTTTTTGTCACGAGAATGCCATGAGAATGTCACGAAAATCAGTGTTGAGTTTGTGTTTTCGTGTACTGCGGTTTTATAGAATAACTATAACGAGAGTCTGTGTAATCTTTATCCTTCTGGTGACTTTCAACCGCTTTTTCCAAATGTCTTTTTAAAGTTTGATTGAAACTCTCCAATATGCTGTTGAATTGTGGATTATATGCCGACGTCATTTTCTCATGAATAGCCAAAATTCGAAAAACTTCCTGAAAAAACTTTCAGATTATTTATATGGTAAATTTTCAAGGGTATTCCAACTCTACAGAACACCTCATTGAGTATATAGAATTCAGGCATTTCGTGAATATGATAATAATAATATACGTCTTCCCAATATCGCTCACCGGAAAGAGCCCAGCGACATCTATATCTATCCTTTCCCGTGGTGCATCCCAATTCTATAACTTTAGCTGTTTCGTGCTCTTGGTCTACGATCCTTTTACTAAAGCGCAGGTAGCAGATTGCCTGCATTAAGTTTAATTTGCATTAATTGTCATGTCAACAGTTCACTCAATTGAAATGTTGTCATAACCCTGTTAATATTTTTTTTATCTTTATCACTATGAATTACGATTTAGGTATGACGAGCTGCGAATATACGTTTTTCTTATCCATATCTCCTATATTCTGGAAAATAACACGTCGCACAGTACCAAACTGTCCCATTACTTCCAATAGCTTTTTGTGATCGAACTCATTAGTGTGACTACATTCCAACCTAGCATGGGAACTCTTGCGTTAAGTTATTCAAGAATGGAGTTGAGATTATTGTTTTCTTCTTGCATTCGTCGTGTGGCTTCATCACTTCACTCGTCACAATTTGTCTTTATAATCCTGACGGATGAATCGTTTTTTCTTTCTTGTTTCTTGTTCTAACAGCAAAGCATCGGGATGCTTTGCTGCTTGTAACGATACGGGTATCGTTTTATGCTCCCTCTTGTCGGCTTTTGGACTATCAACCCTTGTATTTTGTGAGGTGTTAATTCGCGGAAATCCATAGTAGACGCTTGCCCGCAACATGCATTAACACGCAGCATGCAACCCACCGCTGACCCTCGAATCTGCCTCTGCACTACGAATCTCTATCCAAATGATTGAATATTGATTCCAGTGGATTGACAGATATCGAACATGTGTTCGATAAGGTCTTATATTGTTTTAATTTGCATAGATGTATTTTTAAATATGATCAATAGTTTTATGCATTAACAATTTGAATTAACCCTGTGGAAAGATATGAAATTTGTCTGTTGCAAATCGCGTAATGCTATGTTTTCATGTAATGCAGTGTACCTGCAGTATAAGCTTTTGATACCTCAAACCATCAAAACCTATCATTGCATGTCTTATAACAGGATATTTATATGTATTGATTAGATTAACTTAACTATGCACTTAATATTGATGTGTTTTCGTGTGCTACTAGTTTTTATTATTTTACTCTCAAAATACCTATGATGACAATAAAAATTGACGTCGTTACGCAAGCGTCGAATATAGCCCACTTCTACTTCTTTTGCCGCATTTAGACAGTAAGTCTAGGGAGAGACACATTCTCTTATTGGTTTTTTTTTGCAATGGCTTTCGATTTTCATGTTTCGGCTATCAAACTAATCAATATCATTGTAAACCTCCTGATTCCACTCGACCTGCATTATCTTGAAGGTTCCACTCTTGTTAAAGTTGAAGCTGTTCATGGTAATGATGATTCTGTTCTTGAGCTAGTTTCTTGAACTTGCTTCTCCAGTCTTTAAACCTGATTTTCCTGTCTAAGTGCCTAATCTAAGGTCTGTTCCTCCTGTCAGCGCGTCCGCTCCCTGACGGGACCACAAAAAGTTGTAGTGTTCAAATAATAATCGTCCCATTGCAAAGTCGCCTGACCAAGACTCTTGCGGGAGCAAGCACCCTACTCAATTTTGTACACGGTTCCTACCAAAAACAACGGTTTCCCGGCAGTTGGGCAAAACGTGTCACACGAAGTATGTGCGCGAATATTAAACGCGTTTATTGCCTTCAAATCGTTGTTTTCTTTGTAATCACATGAGTTAGCTTACAATCTCAGATAGAAAATCGTTTAGGGATCTTTAATTGTGTTTAAGATACTCACCTAAAGATACCCTACGTAATATAAGGCATGAAAAAAAATCATGTATGAAAAGGTAAGCATTTTTTAATAAATTAAAAAGATACTGTAATTGTATGTTAATAGAATAAAACAACTACTTGTTTAATTAAATCAGAATCTATTAAAAATAGCAGCGTTATGAAGGTGTGACAGACGAACTGACAGGATAGACGAAGAGGATCGACCTATAAAAACTCTTATTTGCCTTTAGCTACGAAATCCTAAAAAAAGTAAGCTCATTACATACTTGTGAATATTGATCTAGTTAATACAAAATGAAATAATACATGATTAATGTAATTAACGTGACCTTATACATATCCTTACTGTTAATTACCTATTGATTACGACTCCATTCCGGTTCGCTAATCGGATTCAGCTTTCTTTCTCGATCTCTGGCTCAATTTCGATCTTGTAGTAATTGGTTCACGTTTGTAACCAGTATAAAGTGTAAATTCAACAACAAATGCGACAAATCTTCTATTCTTCTACCTCTATTTAAGTGCTTAGAACCATTGTCCTAAAAATTTCGTATAGAATATACCAATTCATGACTTTCACGTAACACATGTACAAACTAACAGACGATTGAACTAGAAAGTTAATAGACCATTGCCGCAACCAGTCGAATCTCAAAGTTAAGCATCGAAAAGTTAACAATTTTCGCTGACTCACATCCGATGTTTACACACTAGCTGATCAATAATATAATTATTGTTGGCTCAACAGGAGCGCGCTTGCGTTCAAACACTCCGCTTCCATAAATAATGCGGAAACAGAGGACTTTGTCGTACTCAACGTTGGGCAATAAATTATGCGCATGATAAGTTTATTAGCATTCGCCCGACGTTCCCGTTTCGCTCGACTAAATATTCGCGCGACGATGCGCATTTGTGCGTATACCGCTGTCGGTACCCGAGCTACATTGTGTATCGTCTTATTCGTAGTGTCACGCATAGAATCGTAGACCGTAAGGAGAGTCTACCGACGGCCGGCTATGCCAAGTGAAATTGCTGGATTGGATTGGATTGAAGTGGTTTGCTGTCAAAACAATGAAAATTTTGGCTTCAAATTTTTACTAAAAACCCATTCTTTCTTCTTACGTAATAAAGTCATTTGAACTATCCAACAAATAATTCTAATGTGTATTAATAAGTCTTGGAGTTTCGTTGTTTTTTTGTTTATCTCGTAGTGTATGTTAATCGGATGTAGGTGGTGCTTGTAAAAGATAGACAGACGGTGTCAAGAAAGAATAAAATATATTAATTTGATCCATAATGACGAATGATCTAGGACAGTATAGATTGGACTATATTTGAATTACATCAATTAATTAATATAATACAAACAAATCATTGCATAGGAATTTGATAAATAATCTATATTTTTCAAAATAGAAAAATAGAAATTCGTACAATAATGGACAAATGCTTCAGTGTGAAAAAATAAAAATAATTATAGTGGACAACCTGCTTATTTAATAGATTTAGATCTAAATCTCTAAACGAAAGTCGGTCGTATTTTTCTTTTCTAAGTTGATGTAATTTTTTACCTGAAGTTAGTTTATATAATCATAAATCGAGAGAAGTCTATTAATCAGATTTCGTAGTTCCCAATAAAAATCTAATTTATAAAGTTCAACTATTTAGTGAATACTGTTTAATAATGGTTTAAAACTTATCATAGTACGCCCAAATTCATAATTACCCCATTGTACAGCTTACGGTAATATTGTTGAAAATATAATAAGGACTGAGTTCACTGTTATAACTTTGAATAAAAAGAAATGATATTCTAACGTATCAAGATTTAGAAAAATGAAGTTAAAGCATTTTGTTACTATATTTTTATTATGTTTACGTAAATCAGTCGTGACATGTAACAATTCACCAAATGTACAGCATTGTAAATCGAATGTAATATCCTATTCGCTTAATGTGAGATTGTCTTTAGGTCGACACCGCTGAGCTAGGCCCGGCGCAGCTAGCTCGCGAGTGCCTATCAATAATGAATAAAACAAAAGGAATAGAACTAGTAAAGTATAATGTAACAAGTATTAAAAGAAAGGAGGGAGAGTTTCGTAGGGTAAACAGCGCCAACTTAATGATATGTTAATGCGGAATGGGAGTGAAGGTGATGTGTGATAATATAAATCGAATATCAAATTTCAATTTGAATCAGAAAAGAAATTACATAAAGAATCCTATATAAAAGTAGAAAAATTAATATAAAGTAAAGAATGACCGGTCAGGTCTATTGTGGTAGAGCCATACTGCGTCCGACTTGACAACAGCACAAAAATAAACTGGCTCGCCCAATCAAACACCACACTAACAGAATATAAACTTAAAATAGCAACTTCTGCTATTGCTATCATCCAGTGAATAAGAGTTCCGGTGACCCACCAGTCTCTCCCCTCCATCAGTCCGATCCTCTTTATTAGACATTCTATTCCCTCTCAAGAGGCCGAACACGTACCGGTGACTCCTATGGGGTTATTAGTGTCCATGGACGGCGGTAACCTCCGATAACTGTCTGATGGCTTACCTGCTCGTTTATCCCTCGAATACAGTATATATCAAAAAAAGTTATTGTTCGGTCTTACAAAATGTGATTATTATAATGTTACAACGTGGCAATCAACTTAAAATAAAAACAAAGTGATTCCGGTGTAGAGTACTAAACAAAGATATTGTTAATGATACTTTCGTTTTATATACAAAACGTAATTAGTAAATTCAGTAACGTAACATCAATTAGAGGGTTGCATTTAGTCCAAAGTTAACAAACCGAGCAAGGAGTCTAAGCGGAGTCGGCAAAGGGCCTTCTCTCGAACCGACGTTAGATTCTAAAGTATGTTGAAACCATTAACTTGGATTTATGTCACTTGGTGAAAATCTAATGAGTAAATTAAGCTAGCGAGGAATCCATCTAAAAATCATGCTTCAATCTCACTTTTGCGTATTTCACAGATATGAACAGTAAAATACTTGTACAGGAAAATGTAATATATGTAAGAAAAAATATAAATGTGTAAAATAAATAGTGAAAGACATAAACTAGGTACTAGAAAGAAAAATAAAGCGGTTTACATATCAATCGATGATATAAAATTACAAACTCATTTATGAAGAAGCCCTTTGTGGGCATGTTCAATAAAATCCGTGTAGATACTCAAATCCTATCCTTCAATTTCAAAATCATTATTCAATAATTACTTGATAAAAAAAGGTATTGTAAAATTTCCAATTTTCAAAGTGAAAACTTCTTTAGCGGCGTTGTGCACTTTTAGGGATGCGTAAAAAATATTAAAGTCGCGTCAGGGACACGTGACCTGATCGAAAATTCGTAAGATGTAGGGAGAGTAGATCACCGGCACGGCGTAGGAAAGGAAGTAATATCCTCCTCTCTTTCTACCGCGTGGCGAAAATGTATGCCTACTACTGTTGTTTTCTTTCATGCAAGCAATCGTAAGCGCAGGGCGCTTGCGCGAGTGTGCGCGTAGATTTTTTACTACAGTCTGCTACGCGCATCCACGGATGGTGACTGCCGACGGTTCGACCGTCTGTATACTTGTAAAATTCGGGTAATTGTAATAGTTCTGAAGTGTAAAATTTTTGATGTAATATAAATTGTCATGTTTTTGTACGCTAGCGCAATAAATGAATTTACCACATAAATGATAATACTTTTATACTGATAAATAAAGCAATTCGTGCGAAATTATTCCCTAACCAGTCCAAAATATTCAAAAATGCACAAAGTTAATGTTCAAGTTTTCACTTCTGCTGGCACTCCCGGAGTACAACCCGTGTTTTTCTGAGTATATATATCCATAGACTTAATTTAGCTTCACTTTTTACCGGGTTATGTTTTTAAGAATTTTGTTTTTGATTATAATTAATTTGATCAAATTAAATTTCTTTCTCATGCTTCTTGAGGAAAAACTGCCTCCAGAAGAATGAGCAAGAAATTAATATTCGTATTATAATAATGCATTACGAGGGTATTATTTATTTAGTACACCGATCAAATAGATGTTTTAATTTATTTTTTTTAATCTCTTCCACACCCACAATGTATGTTTCCGGAAACAAAACGTGGCATTGGTGCTTAAGAAAGTATCCTGCTCTACTCCACGTTACTACGCTGGAAAGTAAAATGGATTTAATAAATGGAAATATGATAGTATAATTTCATATCTCCAAACAGTTAAGACGGCGAGAGAATATAAAAAAAAAAGTATTTTATTATTACAGATTATGTTGTAATATAATCAATAACAAAGCAAAGTTGAATAACCGAATCGGAAATGGAGATGCTAACATCACATGCAAATTAAAAAAGTTAGTGAATCAATAAGTCAGGCAGTCGAACGCGCGTTATCGGCGCTCTCTGCCCCGGAGTTCATTTCGACTTTTTAATAATTCGTCTGAAGTTCCGACATAAATTGTTTAGCGTCGCGATAAATTAACCGTGAAACTGAAAAGCGACGAAGGAATTTCCTTGAGCCGCTGAGCATTCGGCAAATTTATATAATTTGTAGCGTCACAAACACCCGACGAGGATAATTAAAGTTTTACAACTAGTTAGACTCCGATCGACGCGATCGTCCGTGAAAATTGTGAAGCTCGTACAGACGGGGAGAGGCTTTTGAAATTAAAGTCGTTCAACAGAAGTATCGTCTGGAGCCAGAATCTTGGGGAAAGAAATTAATTAACGAAAATCTGAAATTGACTGGTTTTCATACTACCACATTGTATAGCAAACTACAGAAACAGGTAACTTGAAATTTATAACATTTGTGATTAACGATGAGGCAAAAAGAGAAAGGTATAATTACTGATCAGTTTCAGTTTATTATGATATTTTGATTGGTAAGCATACTCCGCAGTAGAATGTAAGAATACCAATCAAAGTTTATTTAAGTCTTTTTGTTAAATAGCGTTTAAATAATGTAAGAGACTATACGAGTACACATTCGAATTTGGTTTGGACATAATCTTTTTCCAATTTTCATAATGTATGTGTTAGTTTTTTTTTTCGCAGTATTTATAGTTTAATTGTAATCTGGCTGGGAATCCCCGTGGCCCCAACCAGCCGAGGACTTTCCATGCGTACGTTTATATCTTTCAATATCATCTTGATTTACCATTCCAATCGAATGCAACTGTTTGTATTCAATTATATCTCACAATGAATTTCGCCGCTGTTTTTTCATCTAGTTGTCCTCATTCCTTGTTCCAATGCAACGCCATCGTTAATTCGTCTATTCTGCTCGCAAGCTATTTTTATTACAAGAAAGATCTATATAACCGAAATTACTGAAAAAATCTTCCAAATCTTCACCGTCCTACCAACAGTTTCCTAGAAAGCGTCACAAATGCATAAGAAGTCACAAATATTTAAAGGGCATCGGCTGAAGATGAAACCATGCTATTTAAACTCAAGACCCGCTATCTAATATTCTCTGCAGTATTCGACTGCTTGCGCTCTGGCCGTCTTCACCGTCTCGATATCAAGTCTAATACACAAGGTGGAAACCGCAACTTATCTATAGCTTGTTCGATCAGCTAAGCCTGGTTGACTTCGATAATCATCAGGTCTTTATTAACTCCCGACCCATCGTCGCAATGAGTGTCGTGCACCTACGTCTAGCAATAAGTACGTTTACCTTAATATAACATTGTGCTTAAATCGTCCTGTATGATTTTTGAATAAGTTTTTGTAGTACAATTGTTTGCATCTAGAACTCATAATCACACTTACCCATCTTCCACGGCACTTAAATATTAGTAAATTTATTATCATTGTATTAAATTCGTGACGTGTTTCATTTCCATTTCTGAGCTTAATAGTAAAAATCGATCAAACACTTTTCACGTGTTTTAGTGAATGTCAGTTTTTAGATTTTTGATATTTTTAGTACACACAATTTTAAAATGGATAGATGGAGAAAGGACGGAATTACATTGCATTAATAGTGAATTTTTTTAATGGGCTCATAAGCTCATACACAATATAATAAACGCATCTAAACTCATTAAAATCTACCGCTCCCATGGAAAATAAATGATGTAAAAGGCTCTAAAATCTCAACAGTTTTTTTTTCGAAATTCATTTACATTATTTTTGTGCACAGCATTAACATATAAAGAGCAGTTAATTTATATCTTTTGAATATTTACAAGGAGATGTAGATGAATGCTAACTTCAAATTGCTTCGTCGCTATAGTAATCCGGAGCAAAATAATAAGCTTTATCCAACATATTATTTTTATGCATAACTTAATTTTTAGCTTTCTCCAAACGGAAACAAGAAGTGATCAATGTATTCTTATTTATAATGATAATAATATACACTCACATCCAATTTTCTAGGGGGTATGTAGTGGCTATATATTTTCATATTTTTTATATTTATATTTCATGAAATCAAGCGTGTTTCGAGTGCTTAAAATTTTATCCTTCATTAATACACAACGAACTTGGTTTGCATAAGATTTTTAGAGCAACCCTTGACGACCCTTCCATCACATACATGTGTTCTTTTCATTCTATCATACTTTCTCTTTTTTCTTACAACATGTACTTACACTTGTTGATATTTATATTCGTTCTTAAAAAAACTATACATATTCGTTATACAATCCGTACATTGATAACGAAAAAAATGACTTGGTTGTCGACGTACAAGAGGTCCAATACAGATATCTTACCCATTCTTTATCTACACTCATGCACAAACAACTATCCATGAATAGGTTGAACGGCCATGCTGAAGTTACACATCCCCGTGTACACAAGTCGGCCAGTGCATGCCTTGTTTATTTTGACGCAGGCTTTGGGAACTTTGTATAAAGTTTGTAGTGCGCTCATCGCTTACATTAGTCATTCCCGCTTCTATGTGCGAGATTTTGCTTTCAATCTCATTTACGTCCCGTTCAATAATATTTTTTGCATACAGTTTCCTGAGAAAACTTACAGGGTAGTAATTCCTTAATCCTACTGCAAGCCTTTCCTTTTAAAGAAGGTTAAAATGAAGGCTTCAATCAGTCATTGTGTACCCTACGCCTAGTCAAGGACTTATTAAAAAACTGATACCGCAGGTTTGCCACTGTATACCTATTGCCGTCTCATCATATACATCTCAGTTTTCATACTTTTCATTGCTTTCAAAATTTATTTCACACTAACTTCTTTTTCAGTTTCAGCATCACTCATAGGTTCAGTAATATTACCATTAATAACCGTATACTCACAGTAAAAACAGTTTAGAAGTAATGTTTCTAACATTCTTGCTCATAGCTTTCTTCATTCAGTAAACATCCATTATCATCTAATCTCAAGGTCTTATCTCATCAATTATCCGATACGATCGGAATCACTCTAGGTCTTTTTTATCACATTCCATAAAAGTTTTTAATTTTTATAGAAATTGTCTAAAAAAATCCTTTCTATACATTCTTTTATATCATTATTTTTTTCACAGATTTTTTGCTCTCGTTTTCATAGTTTTATATCCACTTTCACCTTTTTTGGCGTATCTTTCAAATTGCCTATTTTTTGCTTTTGTAGTTGGCTTTTACAGACGGTAAATATAGTCATGTTTTCTTATTTTCACGCACACTTTCTCTTACTTCAAATTCAACCAATAATTTATGTAATCGAATATTAAATGTTAGTACAATATATGAATATTGTACGGTAAATGACATCTAATTGACTGCTTGTCTTAAAGGCTTCTCGCAAATAATAGATGTGTATAATGAAATTAGTCCCAGTTCTTTTGTTTACCAATAAGCCCCTTTGACTTTTTAAGAACACCAATCTTAAATGGAAGTAGAGCCTGTTATACAACAAACTTTCAAATAACTCACCAAACCATGGTAATATGCTGATAGGCCGTTAATTTTCACATTTACTGCCATCTCCGGATTCATATATTGCTAATACATGTCTTCCTTAAGTATTTTGATGATTCTTAATTTTTGTAACTATTTTAAATAGGATAGTTTTCCTTTCGGTAAAATTTTTGGATCTAATATTAAATTTAAGCTTTGTTTAGTACATCGTAAAAGCAATCTCTATTGAAAGAGGAAGATAGTCACCGTTAATTTGAGCAATTTACCAGGCGTTGGAAACTCTGATATATTTTTTACAGTATAGTTGAGAGGCAAACTAGTAGGTATGCCATTAGTAGTCATCGCCGTCCCTGGACACTCGCAACCCCAGAGGAGCTATCAATGCCTTGCCGGCTTCTTGATAGGAAATAGGATATCTAATGCAAGGGGAACAGGTTGATTTAAGAGGGAGAGGGGAACTGAGCCACCGGAACTGTTACTTACTGGACGAAATGACTAGCAGAAGCTGCTGTTTCACGTACCTATTCTGTAAGAGCATAATATTTTACTGGTCCAGCCTGCCTATTTTTGTGTTACAACCTATTTAACGACAGTATATTTCTACCACAGTAATTGTCAGTGTTTTCCATACCACCGCACATAATACGCAATCTATTATATTTATTTCTATTTACGGATATGAGTGATGATTAACTCACCTTCCGTATTTCACATAACCATCTACCAACTTTCTCTGTACGTCTGAAATTCGATTTTTTTTTCTTTTACGATTTTTTTTTATCAAATAAGGTCAGAAAATCTTTGTCAGAAAGAAGCTGAACTGTATAGGCGGATTTGGGATGATTTAAAAAAAATTGTTTTTATTTTCATGTTTTTATTAACATTATTTGATGATATCTTTACCGTTAATGTACTCATATGTTTTATAAATTAAATTTTCTCCACATAGATAATGTTAATTTTTGCCAATTTGATAAAGCTTTTATCTAAAATGCCTTATTACTGTATTGTACTTAAATATAATTCTATGGCAGAGAAAATTAGAAATGCGCTTTTTCATCAATTTCCAAAAGACTAGGACCTCGCCCATCGCTGGAATGCAATGTCAAAACAGAGTAAACCTCATATGAAATATTCTAAAGTTTGTAGCCTACAATTTACACAATGACGAGTTTAAGAAAAGGTAAAGGCCAATGGCCTACACCAGGGATGCGGTGCCATCACAGAATCGTCCACCAGATCCTCCAGTGACAGTCCATTGAAGTTCAAGTGAGCCGTCTTCACTGAGTCAAGCATTATACCGTTATTAATCATTAGATACCAGAACACATCATCCATTGCCTTTCCAGGGGTTAATCGCATTTGTACTCTCGATCTGTACAACTTGGTTTTTACACTTATCCATAATAACTTATTGTTGATTTCCACCCGTTTGTTTTCTCTTTTTTATTGACGAGCACTCCCAAGATAATTGTTTTTGGTTTAGCCAGCAGTGACATGTCTATTTAAAAAAAAAAAATGAATCGCTCGACTATTTGTTGGTTATCTATTTGCTCGGCTCTAATTTACAAGTCGATGCTAATTCAAAATGTAATTCTGATTTATTTTTAGCATGGTTTATTCTAAGGTGCGCCCATATCTTTATTTTCTTTGACGAGAATCATATCGATGTTCGGAAAATCGCGAAAAAAAAACATATTTGTATGTGTGCTATAGATGTATGTTTTTCACGGATTTTATTCTAGGATATTTCTCAAAAATATGACGGTTGATATTGATTATTTATATTGTGACATATTAACAGAGACTTGGGCGTATTTAGCATATTTTTCTTATCGAAATCGATTCAGTAGTTTAATATTATATAATAAAGCTGCTTACGTCAGCACTGTTTGTTCACGTTCTCTCACTTTCCCGTGAGTTGAGGAAAGATTAAAAATGTAACTACTCTGAAAATTGACCTGACCTATCTACAGTCTGTCGGGACTGTGAATCCAAGGGCGATAGTACTCCAACTACAATGTAGAGATCTTGAAATAATTTTACCAGTACCAATGAAAAACATAGGGTCGGAACTGATTTTCCACTTTCTCAGTAAAAAATAATAAAGGCCTGAACACTTATACTCATATTTATTAAAAGGCCATAAGGCATGAGTAAAAGCCAAATAGATTATAAAGCTTAATTACCAAACCACCAACAAAAATGTAAATTAAAATAATTTTTAAATTTTTATATAAAATGACTTATAAATACCTTTAGGAAATTCAAAAAAATGGAATTGATTGGCTGTTTTTGGAATCAGTGTCAGTTAAAGGTATGACAGATGAAATTGTCTCAATTTTCATCGTTTGAAATATTTTCCATTAAATACTTCATGCTTACAAATTAATGTAGTATAACTATTTAGTAGAAATTCTAAATAATAATTCAAAATGAAAGTGTACAAAAACATGAATTCAAAATACCTATTCAAATTTATCCCACTAAGTGAGTCTTATTTTTATCTTAATCGCAGCACAGCTTCTCATATAATCACCAACTTTAATATTTCAGCCCCATTTTTATGAAAACTTACATAATTGAAAAGGATCTAATGAGGCAAAAATTGACGAGTCCTCTCAATAAGATATTACTTGAAAATGTTATAAAGGGACATAAATATGTCGTAAATGTAATAAAGGAATATACATATCCATACGACATTAACGGAAGCATAAAGGCTTTGTTAAGAGACCTAAAAACATTTTAGAAGACGTGGACTGCTACCGGTCGCCGAGCGCATACTCAACAACATTTAGGTAGTACTAGGTAATTTTATCTTTTTAGAACAGTTGTTTTGTTATTTCATTTATTAAGAAATATTGCCCTATTCAATAATTTCCTTTTACAGTACTGAGTCATACTGATTTTACAACATTAATAATTGTAAAATCAGTATTAATAACATAATTGTAAAATGTAAAAAGCAATCACTTCTGCATAAACTAAATAATTCGTTTTCGTAGGCAAATGAAAAAAAATCTGCTGAGCTCGGGTAGTCATAAGTTGCGTAAACCTAGAAAGATTAGACGACAGGATGCGTCACAAGGACGCACCTCAGCCGGCCCCGTCCGCACACAGTTTTCCTTGACGAGCCACAACACATTGTGTAAATTCACTAAATGGGCTCTTCGTACTACAACATCCATTATATATTGTAAATAAATGAAAGTAAAGAATAATTAGAGTTAAACGAAATTCATGTACACGTAAGTCTTTCATCCAATTTTATATGGTTTACATTTATTGATCTATATTATGACTTACAGTCTACTTAATTCATTTAAAATGCACTTTTTTACAATATGGATAACTTACAGTTCACTTTATATAACTCTAACATTCCGCCTGCAGCTTCACAAAGTTTCTCGAGTGCTTTATTTCATTGATGACGATGTTTTTCCTTTTTTATATGTTGTATATTTTCTGACATCATTTTTTGCAATAAAAAATAATGTATGACCACGTTAATCATCAAAGCTACGTCCCTGTCAAATTTCATTAATTAGATCAGTGATTTACTTATGAAAGTATAACAAATATATAGATACATTTCCTATTCCTTTGAGTTTTCTGGCGCGGCTCTATCCTCTTGTACATGTTTATATTAATAGTAGGTGTCGTGTTGCGGATTCTGTGCCCGCACCGCCTTGCTTCCTCGGCCGCACTCCTTATTTGTTCCAGTTATACCGTTTGCAATTTTCTATCGATGAAAAAACTATTTAATAGAAAATTCACAAAATCTCCCTAAAAGCCTCTCTAAATGGCTCGCTATTCAAAAACTTTGGGAACCCGAATGGCATTTGAAACTACTTTCATTGCATTATTCAATCATGTAACATAATTATAATTAAATAAAGATTGATATGTTTTACGCAAAACCATCGAGAGCTCTCATTGGGAAGTATCCATTACGTAATAAATTTTACAAAACTAAAATTGTTGCAAGTGTGTTTCGTTCTTTAGTTTGCGACAACGATAGACAACCTCTTAAAAGCGTATAAAGTAAACGTTAAACTGATACGTAGCCGCATGCACGTCGACAGGGTATTATTTACAGGTTATTCAACTTGTAGTTTTCGAGACGTGTATAGCTTTAAATTTCAAAGAAGCAGCGCAGACCGCACACTCGAGGGCGCCCCCGTACGGCGATATCCACACAGGCGGCGGGCTAACGAAGCGCGAAGAGCAAAACGTGCGCCGAGGGCACTCGCGGCTGCGAGACCTCTTTGTGAGCGGGAGGGCGTGCGACTGCACGTGTACGCCGTCTGACTTTAAAGCTTGACGTTGTACGGCTGCTGAGTGATGTTTTGCTTGTCGTTCGCATAACAACAAAAAAATTAGAAAAGAATTGTGAACTGATTGAAAATTTCAATTAAGTATATGTAAAGAAAAAGTAGAAGATAAAATTTTTATGTATATTAATTGCTGCAGGTGAAATTACGCGTGTCAAACTGGAAGACCTTAGAAAATCAAAAACTGAGCAAACTAACAAGTTACTCTTAATGTTATAGTTTTTTGAAATAGTGTCCGTTGAGATCAATACAATCGCATTATATCAAAGTACTGATAGAAACATTTACCCACTCGAACTTAGAGGTAGTTTCGACGGCCTCTTCATATGGAGCCACTGACTCCATGGCGTTAGTAAACCAATTTTCTGGAATTTTTTCTTTTATTTTAAGAAATAAATAAAAAATCGCCCGATGCGAGGTCTATAAAAACCAAACAAAATTTTCTGACCATACGTCTAATATGGCAGCTGTAGCAGTTGTTTGTATCTATGCCATCTTTGAACCGTTCACTACAATAACTCTGTAAATATAATGATAATTCGTGAAACTCTAATTAGATACACGATCAAAATTAATAGAACATAACTAAAAATCTCGAAGATTACAAAATTTTTCGCAATATTATGCGATACATATTTGTACAATGTACTTTTTTATTTATACATGTTATTTGTTTTATTAATGAGTTTTTAATAATATAGTCATTAAATTATACAGACACCGGATATTTGTCAAAAATGAATTATTAGTAATAATATAAATTCCAAAGTCGATTTGTTATGCTTATGCTCAAAAGATATCGAAACTTATAGTAATGCTGTACTCAAGAAAAAACTACTGAACTTAATTAGGACTTCTTAAGTTCAATACGTATGTATCTTATTTTTAATTTACAATACGGCTAACCACAATCCACAAGAGCAATTGAAATTTTAAATAAATGTCATTTCAATAAAAAGTGCCTATTTTTTTGTTTACTTTTTGCTATTCTGAAAGTATAAATAACAATCGAAACAAAAATATTGTTTGCAATAAAAATACGATACACGATGGTTAAATTGTAACCAAAATGTGCGACGTGCGGTAAGGGTTTAACCTAAAATAACATATGATAGTAACAACGGCGAAGTAACGAAATAATGAAAGCAGTTCCAGGAACAATTACCCGGCGAGAGAAGAAAGCGAAAGACGAGGCTTGAGCTACCTCGAGCCGAGACACCTGGCGCGACCACTGCCGCAGTTTGTTTGAATTCACTCGGAGCTAGGGAGGAGGAGTGATCAGTCCATTCGGTGATTTGTGAAAGGGGAAGAGAAAAACATTATTGAAACATAAGTCGTATTAATTAATATGAGTAAAGTAGGATAAACGCCACTGTCACTATCAATCGAATGATGAAAATTGATACTTTTTTCATTAATCTCACTGCGAAGTACATATGTCTAGACAAGAGGTTCAGATATAGAGACGAATCGAAATTGTAAGGTCAGTTAAAGTCCCATATTTCACTTATGTCACTTTACCGTGTTTTATATTTAATGTCCCGCTAAGAAAATTGAGAAAAAATTGTTGTCATTGTTTTCAGGACAATTTTCGAAGGTCAAGTTTTCATAAGATCTCAAGGTTTCAGGTATTGGGAAGGTATACTAAATATATTTTCGATGTAGCCCTTATGTACCTATGTATGTGCGTATATGTACATTATTAAAATTCTTCGTATTTTAGACTGCTTGGCCATGTGAGTACAAAAACTTAACAAGTTATTATTGTATCTACACATATATAAATGAAATACCACCGACTGACTGACTGACTGACTCATCACGATATCTCCGAAACTGTAGGTCCGATTGACTTGAACTTTGGCATAGTTATTCTTTTCGATACGTAGACGCTCACACGAAATGGGTTTTATGCAAATCCTGTCCAAAAAAAATTTTCATCATTTTATGTATACGCCCGTGGAGCCGCAGGCAAAATTAAGTTATTGGGCTATTTACTTATACAAGTCAATTGTAATATTTATTTGTAACATACATTATATTTGACATAAACACGTTAATATAC
>BGZK01002107.1:0-79254 GCA_005406025.1 Eumeta japonica
CGCGCCACCTGCTCGTCTTAGTGAGAATCATGATATGGTCTCAAACAAGGCCCGACATTACAGGTAAAACGCCTATGTACTGGCACTTTATTATTTTATGAACCTGTCATGTATTATACCTGTCTCGAGCTAACATATTTTTTTTATTAATAACGGTGCAAAGACCAGCACGCTTATTTACTTACGCGCTGGCGGTCTGGCCACACAGACCAGAGAAACCAGTCCTTCAATTTTGTTAGCTACAGTATAAGATTCACAACCTCATTTATTAATCGACTTCATAAAAAGGAGGTTCTCAATGTGTCGGGTTTTTTTTTTGAATAACCAGCGGTAATTCTTTTTTACGTTTAGCAATTTCGATGATTCTTTTTTTGTTAATCTTGGGTTATCTTAAGCTATATATAAGTTAGTTTAGGACCGGTATCATATAAATTTGGTCAAACTCATGGGCAAATAATTCTAAACCGCACCATGTGATCTCATTGTTTATTTTACTTTGAAAAGGGTGGTCTCGTATAACTTACTTCGGGTATTCATATAAATTTATAAAGATCTGATGATGGGTTCCATGACAATAATAGAACTCTTCCATTCTTATCAGTACATAAACGATACTCGGCCAAACCTCTTAAAGTATCGACATATTGAATTACCGTGACGTCGTTATGATAAAGTAAACGTGGTAGTGGAACTTGATTGTGATCAATGGAACTTCTCAACAGATTATGGTAAGGGTGTGTCCTATGGCAAGATTACAAATTGATTGTAATCAAATTGTATTGCGTTCATCCTCATCTAGACACGAGACAAAGATTTAGAAAAATCAAACGGAACGAAGTTGCACAGTCAATTTCGCGTTAATCAGCTTAACAAAATTTTAAATTTTGCTTTTCTAGCCCAGTGACATTTCATATAATAATGTCAATCCAGAACATGTATCATTTTTAGATTTAGAGAACCGAAATTCGATTTTAGTAGACGAATATCGGATAACTTAAGCGTTAACATATGTAGAAATAGAAACGATTTGCCGCCTATTTTGGCCTGCACGCGGCAGACGAGACCTGCCGGTCGATTTCGACGACTATTTTTGATCGAATTCAAAAGAAAAGTAGGTGCTGTGTTGACGCACGTGTAGGTTTTTATGTATGTTTATCGATTTCTCGATAATGGTCTAACTTGTAATCTATTCGAGTACTACATCAGTTTGAGTAATTAAAGTTGGTCGGTCTCATATATGTTCTATGCCAGGAAAGATATATTGTCGAAAAAATATTAGGAAAAGTCATATATATAAGATCGTTATCTATATTTGCTTATCACGAGTTATGTAACATTATCGAAGATTCGAGAGTTGAATTAGATTATATTTCGTTATGTTCACAAAGATTTGAGAATAATGTAGGTATTTTATAGACATCGGTTCAGTGGTGTTTTAAATATGTTCATAGTAATGCAGCTCACATCAACACTTGCTCACGTCTCACTTTCCGATTAATTGGGGCAAGGGTCATAAACTTAGAGGTCTATTAAACGACCAACCCGATCGACGCCGGCGATGCTGTGAGTTCGAGGGTGGTTGTACTCGCAACTAAAAATATATACAGAGCATATTATTGTCAGCGCCATCGAGAAATTCGTGATTGGAGCTGGTTATCCAATTTTCCGTACAAAAGTAAAGGAGAGGCTCACGATAATGACATTTTGTATCAATCTACAAGTAAAAGTAGAATGAAGAATCTGTAAAGTTCAACAGCCCAAACCTTTAAAAAGTGTTAAATTAAAAATACCTTTTACAAAATAATTAATTGTTCTCGGATGGAGTCTGTGTAAACTAAATTACGATAAAAGCAAAAAAAAATTGAAGCTCTAAATTAAATACAAAACGTCGACGTATTTAGTTAAAAATATATCAACTAATTCTTTTAATAGGTGTTATCGAAGACGGCTTTTTTTTGTAATAGTTATTCTACTTTTTAAAACATGAAGTTTTCTTAAACTGCACATCGTGTTCCGACAAGCGTAACGGTTGAAATACAGACGAAGGGTCTCCATGACAAACACGAGATTGAAAATGATCTCATTTTGTATTTACGTTGACTAAAGGACGTACGCGATAACGGTAACCGCTGCGGTCTAGACTACAATAAGACATCAGACACGTGGACGTAATATTGATGTACCTTTTTTAAAATCCCAATAGACAAACGAAAATGGAACGTGCTACAGAATGTTTTAGATTTCGCTCAAATGTCGAGTGTGCGGATGAATTTGCGAAATAATAATAGTTTCTTGTTTTAAATGTGTATTTATCAAATTCAATTATTTAAAAAAATAAACGATTGTAAGTATATACGAATGTAGTCTTCAAAATACTTTTGGAAAGGAAGCACCTCGTCTAAGTACTTCGAGGCGTTGGTATTTTGAATTTGATCATGAATCGTATTCATCTCCATAGCGAAATTCGTCAAGATCGACCCTCGGCTAATATAAAAAAGTGTGACTACGACCAGGCAATAAATTGCAGAATACCAAGCTATCATTTAAGAGGAGTTTCTATGTCATGCGGGATCGGTGTGCGAGTCGTATTCAAATTTATTTACATGGACAATTAAAAGTAAGCAACTTTGTTTTCGTTGGATTCCTCACGAACTCACCTTGGAATAGACAAAGGCTTGTGGCGATTAACGCAAATATGTTAAAGCACGACCATGGACAGTCAATTGTTGTTTTAGACATTACGACAGGGAAAAAGGGAATTATTATTACGATCCAAAAAAGAACAAAACAGTCTTGTCAATGAGTATTGGAAGGCGACAGCCAAACCAATAATATAATAGCGGATGAGAATATGTACAAAAATGAATGCAATGCATGTTTCCATTGCAAAAAAGATCAAAAGACAGTTAATTCTGAGTGGTGTACTACCACTTCATCGCTTATGGTGTTGTCGCAAAAGTTCGGAAGGGAAAATTGAAACTCCCATTCAGCTACCATCCTCCGCTCACCGCGAATAACACAATCATTTTTTAATTTAACAAAGTGGAGATCGTAACCCATCCTGCGTCTAATCTGGAGCTGCACCATGGGATTTCTTTATCTTTTCAAAAATATAAGATTTCATGAGGGGTTTGATAATTTTGGAACCGGAAGAGACTGTTGAAGGCTGTCTATCGACCGGCACTTGAAGAATACGGCCACGAGTCAGTGAAAAAGTGTATAGAAGGAATGTAAAGGAAAATATTTTGAACAGCAATAAAAGTATTACTTCCTTTTTGAACTGTTTTATTTATGAATTATGCAAAATATTCAACGTCCCTCAAGTAGTCGATATAATATTACTGTTTTTATTAGCGTTAAGTTTTTAATTAAAGCGTACAAATTGCAGTACCTATTTCGTATTGCACCGTGTACACGATCTGCCGGTGACCAGCCGGCCTCGCAGTGAGCACTCCGTTTGTCTGTCGGCAGGTGAGGAGGCCGGCGGTGCGCACGAGGGAGCGGCGCGAGCGTCCGCGCCGACAACAAAAATCATAGAACATTTTGTTGATATATATGTAACTATCGAGGCGTATCTTGTTTCTGTGACTGTTCGGTGATGAGACTATCTTCCGGTGAGAGTTGTTTATGATTTGAATTAGAGAAATGGGACTCGAAAATACGCAGCAGGGTGCGCCCCGCGCCGCCGCCCGCGCCGGCGCCGCCGATACCATCTCCATCGTCGAGTACAAAATTGCCAAAATTTTATAATCAATATTTTATTTCACCGAAGAAACGTTTATATCGTTATAAATTTTTATTTGAAAAGATTTTAAACCTCGAGCACGGCTCAGACTTAACCAAACTGATGTTGCAATAATTATTCTTAACATTATTTACTTTGTACAAATGGAAAATGCTGTAATATTCATAAAATTATTCGGAGGCTCTTGTTTCTTTAGAATGAAAGCGTGAGGAATTTTAGATTTCTATTTTTAAAACTTTTCATACATGTTATTTATGCCATTAACTGAATTTATTTTTTGACATATCATGTGTTCACTAACAACACTCGATAAGCTAAAATCTGTTCATAAAATGTAGATTGTTTTAAAGTGGATATTATAATAATGGATTGAAAATATACGCAATTTATTTACAATTTTATTAGTATAAATTAAAAATTAACCTTTGGCTCAATGCACTCCACATTGTAACGACTACGACTAGAAAAATGAGTTATGTATTTTATACTTATATTTAGTGAATTCTGAAAGTCGCAAAATCTTATTTAATAACTGAGCTAGCTAAATGTCGACTGTTGTTAGTTTTGGCGCCAGTTACTTCTAGCAAAATGTTGTATAGATGTGAATTATGTATTTGTATATAAATAATTTTATATATGTATAAATAATGATCAAATAGCCTTAGCTCGGTGGAAGTTGCGGAGTTAATGTACTGTCGTCTATATTTTATCTTTTTTTATCTTTAACCGAGTCGACAAAATACCGATAGATTCTATCATGATTTTATCAATAGGCGTTTTTAACTTTTGTCAGTTTTAACCGAATACTAACAAGCACTAAAATGGCTATGAAAGAAACAAGTAAGTTTCTATAAATAAGCCTGCCCCTGTACTGTGTACTACACGAGCGCAATGTCACGGACGCCTCCCTGGCTTCGCATCTACATCCTTCGCCTTCCTACCTACCTTGGTAGTTCGCTTTGTGGACAGTTTAATTTTTTTTTTCACTAAAAGCAAAACCGTTTATAAAATGACAATTATGTCATGGTTCAAAGGTTATACTTTCAGCAATATCGAGAGCTATAGTGCTATAGTGGTTATCCGTTTAAATTATTAAAGCCAGTGTTTCAAATGCTTTGCTTGATTTAGTGTGGAAAATTTTCCTTACTTCCTTTTTCCTGGTAACGGTTTTGTAAAATATACATTCTAAGTTGTATCAGTCAAAGTTCTAAAGGACGGAGGTATAGGATACAGGATGCGAGGGGTGGTGTTCCTGCCTTAGGTGTATATAGTCGTCACGGGCCGGTGTCGCGGCCGTCATCACACTAACACTTTTATCCTTAAGTATTAATCTATTATAAATTGATCTCACTTCATTTGTCACACGTTTGCGAGTAATTTGTCATTTTCCGAACTTGTGCTGTAACAACCTTCTATCTAACACACACACTGAGGAATTATTTTTATTTATTTGTCGTTTCTTTTTCGATGGGCACAGGAAGAGCTTTGATGGCCCGCCGGCCAGCGTTGTAACTCATCACAAGTTCGATGGCCGAATTACTTGCATTTTTAAATGTTATGCGGTCATAATACATCGGGCGAGATGTATGCTCGATCTAAATACAGAGAACATGTAATCCGGGCCGCCGCACCGCCGGCCGCCACGCAATGACCACACCGCGGCGTGTATTTCCTTTGCGGTAAGCCGTCGATCGTACCTAAGCCATGGCCAGTGCCCGCCGACTGAGCCGGTCCCCGAGGACCGAGCCGGGCGCCGCGCCGCCGACCCCCCGCGTGGCCGGAATTGGGAGTGTCACGTTAGCTCTTTTATTACTTATATTTTGTATAAGGTTATTGTAAATTTTGTTAGTTACGATCATTGTGTAAGAATAGTTTTAAACCCATTGTACGTTTTGTAAGTATGTCGATAACGTTCGTCATTCAAATGACAGTCTGATCTCTTAAGCTAATAAAATATTTTGATGTATCCGTTGTTGTGCGATGTGCCTGCGCCTGCGCCGCGGCCCCGTTGCGTTCACCCTTACTCCTCTCCGTTGTCCTGTGTGTACGTACATCACATTGCCTTGTAGTTTTATTGTTTATCGATTGCATTACTAGATTAAGTATATTTTATAAAACTTTATGAAAATCGGTCAATTATTGTTTTATGGTATTGTATTTCGATAATGTCCAATTATTTATTGAAATAAATTGCAGAGAATACATAGGTCTTATTTATAGAAAATAACTAAAGACGTCCATATGTAAGCTTAAATCGTATGCAACGTTTCAGTAAAATATAGAAGTCGATGCCTACGTAATTTCTTTAAATATCAAAAAAAATTTGAATTTTATAAATATACCAATCACGTAACTGTGTCATCTACATTATACGTGATATAATTGAAGATTGTTTATTTGTATAAGTCTACATCCAAAAATCGGTGCAATAATAATTAAAAATGAGAAATATTATTTTAATGTAAGGTTTGAGTACCGACCGGCAGCCACCCGACGGGCGCGAGCGGCGATGGGACGCTTCAAGAGTACAAATTTTATATAAGGCCCTTCTTGAGTGTTAATGCTAATCGTTAATTGTAAACACGAAACAGGGATAACGAGTAATAAGGTGGCGCAGGGCGATGCGCCCACCGCTTAGGGTACGTTCACTCACTCATCTCTGCCTTCGGTGTCGTCTCTTCCCGAGGACCGGCGCCGCGCCCCCGGCCCCCGGCCCCCGGCCCGCGGCGCCGCCCCAACACGTCGCGCCCCGTGAGCGCGTGCTCTCTTTAGATAAGACAATGTGTTAGAAGTGAACTCGCAATAGCGCGTGTCGCCGCGGCCGCCGCGCGGCCCCCGCGCGTGTGCGCAGCCTTCGACCCGCTCTACGCATATTTACGGTCGACTTAGTCACCGTAATTAGACCGAATATTAGTCCGACATCTTTTATAGATATCAAGATTTGTAAATATAGAGCCGCGATTTTTGTACCAATCGATTTTCATAATGACACATGGACCAAATTAAGCTTAGAAGGCGCGCGTGCGTCGGCGGAAGTCGCGGCCGCTGCGGCGGAGGCGTCACTCGTCTGAACGTAGAGCAACCATTAGGTACTTGTGACTGCTGATTAGGCAGCGTATTCAATGTCATTGACGAAACGTGGCACACATTATGATTTACTATATGTAAAAATGTTATAGAACTAATTTAATAAAATTATAAAAAAAACGCTTTTGTTTTTTATTTTATTGAAATGACATTGACAAAATATAGTTGAAATTAGCGTCAATCGGGCATGCCTATGAGTAGATCCAGACAGAACCACTACTTAAGCTCAGAATCTTGGTTTCATACAATATGGATGCGATTTTAAAAATGCCATATTTGTTGTAAACGATAATAGTCGGAAAAGGCTTTGTATGAGTACAGTATCTTAAGAGCTAAAACATCTTTATTGACGATCTTGACTTAAGAAAACTGGAAAATACGACAGTACTTTCCAGGCGCTCTTTTAGTTCCAATATCATAATGAAACTTTGTAGTTACTGTATACAATATTAACAAAAACAAATTGGGCCTGTTAATAGACCCAAGCTGGACACTTAACGCGAAGTTATTAACTTTGTCATCTTTTTTCTTGCTCTTCGATTCATATCGTTAGATCCTCTATAAAGATCAAGTTAACTACCTACTGTTAACTTTATAATTATTGTTATTATTACATCTAAGGGCAGATCCAGCCTTCGAGTCGGGAGGTCCCACATACGAGATTCAGTCAGGACTGGCTCTAATTGGAGTATAATAATAAGGCAAAAAACCCAGCCCAGGGAAGGGCTATGACCCTCCCTCCTGGGTCCACTCTTGGTGGATTAAGTTCTTATGTTACCGATGAAAATGAAATTCGTGATGAAATTTCAGAAAAATTCACTTGATTTATATTATTTGACGTGATTTGACATCTTACTCCTATGGTACAATATTGGTATGTATGTCAAAGTTAAGAAAAAAAACCTTTCCAAAAAAATGTCATTGTTCAGTCATTAAGCAAAACTTAGATAAAAACACATCAGTAAGCTTAAAACGATGGCCTAAATTCAGTAACTATAAAAAAAATCATTAATATTATTATTTACAGGAATGTTGTCATCAAATTTGGGCAGTTTTCTCATCTCTTGCCTATTGAGACTAGTACTAACAAAATATCTGTACAACTAAAAAAATACAATAGTGATACATAGTTTTATTCACAAAGAAAAGGGCTATCTAATTTTGTACTTGATGTAGCATATTACAACTAATTATGTCACAATAGCCGATACATGAGTGTGCCCACGGATTTGACGAAGAGAACTCTAGAGAATCAAAAAATCCGTGCCAAAATCGAGAAACCTACACAATGGTGGAAAGAGGTATAGTATCCACTATTTAAAAAAATAATATAACAATTATCGGGCAAATCTGATGAAGAATCAGCCTGGCCTGCCTAGGTTGAGCGCGCCACGTCAAAATATAAAACATTCGGTTTCACGTTCTTAGAGACTAAACACTTCATATAATTTGTAAAACAAATGAACGATATTCAGTCAATCTGTGTCTTTATTTCTAATTTTGAAAATTTAGGACCAGGATAAATTTTCGCGTTACTACTCGACCGATGCGTGACTACAAGGCACAGTACAATGCACAAAATTTTGGCGCTGTGAAGTTAGTCACGAAAGCGTTACAATGGCATAAAATTGGAAAATGGAGGAGAAAAGACTGCTGTGTTTTATGGTCTGTCAGTTAAAATTGTGAATTCTATGATTGATTGTATTGCACCACATTTGGCATTTATCTTTAATAGGTGTCTGGATGGTGGCGTGTTTCCCGATCTGATAAAGTAAAATCATCCCTGTATTTAAGGGCGGTAGTAAATTAAACCCCACCAACTTTAGGCCTATATCTATACTACCGGCATCTAGTAAAATCTTTGAAAAATTGATCTTAAATCAACTGTTATCACATTTTACAGTAACAACTTAATGTCTTGAAAACAGTTCGGTTTCACGCGGGGTCGTTCGGTAATCAATGCCGACGCTGTACTTGTTCAACAAATTTTCGGAGCCTGGGAGAATTCGCAAGACGTGGTGGCAGTATTTTGTGATCTCTCCAAGGCATCTGGAGATGCCTTGGAGAGATCACAAATCATGAAATTCTAATCGGGAACCTACGTCATTATGGGGATACAGGCCCGGCCTGACACAATTCGTAGATGAGACTTCATTGTTATTCAAAATCAAAAGACAACTCACCTATGATGATATGAATATATTGCTATCTTAAAAGTGGAAAATTGGTTTATTGTGAATAATCTGCATTTCTATACGAAGAAAAATGTGTAAAATTTTCACTTTCGAATGTAAAACATGGATGTGACACCATTTAACTATGTAATTAGAAATTAGAATTTGTTGATACTACTGTATTCTTGGGAGTTACTCTGGTTGACAGGCTTCAATGCCGCTAATATTGTTAGAATTTTCGTGCTGCAAAAGTGGGCAGTTCGAACTATTTACAGGCTGAAACTTTGAGTACCTTTCAGAACTAAGTTTAAGGAAATTGGAATTTTAACTCTGGTATCTCAATTTATACACGAAAATTTAATACATGTAAAAAACATAAAATTAAAGAAGAATTGTAATAGACATAAATTCAATACAAGAAATAAAAATAAACTGTGTTTCCATGTGAATCGACTACATATAATCAAGAATTCATTTAGGGGGCTCTGTGTGCGCATGTTGAATAAAGTCTTTGAAGATATGCAAAACCTATCTTTAAATAAATTTAAAACCATTGTTAAGCAATTGCTTGTTCAAAAAGGGTATTATACGGTTTGTGAATATTTAGAGGATAAATAAATATTCATGGACATAACCAGCTCGACTTGTTTCTTTATATTATAAATTCATATATATTTTATTGCTTAATATAATATAATAAACTGCATTCCGTACGGGTAGTAATGTGGTGTATAATGTTATAATAATTTTAATATTTATTATTTTCAATAGAGATACATAAAGAATTTACATTTTAGTACTATGAATGCAAGTTTCCGAGTGTAGTTGCATGTTTTCTTTTTGTTCAGGACTTAGGTGACATCCTCATTTAATAGAGTGAAAAGAAATACGAGCACGCATACGGACGCATGAACAATGTTTGGTCTCTTTACATTAAAACATCTCGATTCTTGCTATTAGCCAAAAGCTTTCATTGCGTAACCGAACGCGTTGCATGCGGTAAATGTTTTGCTTGAGCAGCAAAAGAGTTTTTAAGCAATTGCTTTGCTTAATGGTGTCTTAAGAGTGATAGGGACCTCGATTTAGGTTGATGCTGAGGGTAGCGGGAGAGACAAAATCCTATCAAGATGGTAATCCAATTAAGCATGGGTGTTGCTCGTGACATCTCGTACCTACATATATGAGATCCTTCAGTTCAATGTATAAAGGGACTCAACGAATCTATGCATCTCAAAAGGAAACGTAGATATAATAAAAACCTTATGTTGTAAAGTTCAGAGGTTCAAGAAAAGCTCAAAACCAAGAAAGATTTGTTCATAGTTTATAAGAGAACGTGACGGAACATAAAAAGCGAAAAACAACTAGAATACATGTACGGTGGCGAAAAGGACGCTAAACGTACAGGTGCCCAAAAATAATAAAGAACAGGGAGAAATTCTATAATGGGCTTAAAAATGCCATAAACGAACAATTGTTAAACTTGCCTAAGTTTACGAGAATGCAAGATTCTAGACATAAAAATTGTCAATTACATGAACGACTCACAATAAACTTTCTTAACATCTGACTGGGAAATAAAGGAAGAGTGTCGGTTGTACTATTTAAAACTACTAAATAAGACTTATCCACGCGAACCAATTGGTCAATTATCAACAGACAAGGCATAATTGTCTATCGTCATGCGCGCTTTACGCCCGTTGAACACGACCTTTTAATCAGGAAAATGGCCAACAACAAGGAAACTGAACCTGAGATGTACCAACTGTTAAACTGTAAAAAATCTGGTTTATTTCGCAGTTGACTTTTTGATAACATTTTAATTTTTAGTCAGATGGCATCCTTGATGTATCGAGGAAAAGGTATTCAATGTCATTCTATGAAAACAAGGGTGATATTAGACTCTGTGGTAACTACCGTGCTATTAGGCTGATATTACTTAATTTTAAGATATAGGAAATAGTGGTAAACCAAACATTGATCTGATTAGGATGTTTAAAAATCTGAATAAAGCATTCTAAAGCGTCCCAAGGTTATTGATTCGCTAAGAATTACGATAACAGAAAGTCCCTTAATGTTATATGTGCTCATGATAATGAACATGAACAGCAATCTTAAAACAAGAGCACAAATTTTGGTAAGAAAAGGCAATGAATTCCAAGTAAACGTTTTATTTAATAGTTGTTTAATTTGGAATAAATAACCTTACGTCAAAATTCCATAAACAAACACCCTAGATTATTTGTAAGCAGATCACATGAACCTCATTGATGACAATTCAATTACTCTCTGACAATCACAAGAGGTGAAGAGATCAACTTTAGAGAACGCAAGACTGCGGATCGGCACCGAGTACATGCCGAAGATACTGTGTTATATTATTTGAGAAAAATGAATACATGCATTGCAATTTTGCCAACACTAATGCCTAACATATTTTATACTTAACATACCGCATTTAAAGCAGTTGAAAGTTTATTCGCTTAGGTAGTGTAATGGCTAACGATGACAAAATTGACATGGAGAAACACGGGTTAGTATTATAAAAGTGGACAAAGCTTACAGGAGTACTTTATTTCTCTAGTTTGCATATATTCATAAAGAGATAAGTCTATAACATTGCAATTAGACTTGCGGTGATACAAGGTGCGGCTGGCTTTTCAAAAAAGCAACAGTTTGATAGACTTTACTTCGTTTAAATGGGAATGCTTAGATGACGTGACGAAGTCACATTTCTAAACAAAGTGCTTATCTATTATACTTATATTTAAATTAAAAAATGCTGTTTTATAATTCAAACGGTTTGTTTCTGTTTTATATATTGCAATAGTTTTTAAATGACTTGTTAATACATATTACAAATAGTGTTTATGTACATTTCCCAGTATTTTTATCAATTCACTTTTGTCGAGTGATTAAAAAATATCAATATTAGCTTATTTTATTACTTTAAACATTGAAAATATAATAAATAATGAATAAACTGAATTAAAATTTTTGTGTACAATTAGTATTTATATTTATTATATATTGTTTTTACTATAAAAAGTAAATCATAATGAAAAAATTAATGGTAGTCAAAATGGTATATAAAATGACAATTAATTATACAGAAATTAAAAATCGTCATGTTTTGTTGAAAAAAAATCGATTTTCACATCTACCAATGTAACTTTCAATCAAGTAACAATGGCAAGACTAGATTAGTATTATATTCTATAACAGGCATTAAGTACTCGTATCCAAATAAAAAAAAATTCGCTGTCAGTTGTCAATATTAGTAGTGTAACTTGTGTGTTTCTCTAAATTTCGTATTTTGTTTTTATTCTATTTTCAGGGTTGCTTTTAGAAAATGTGTTTTGATGAAATACCATTTTTAATTAGTAACAGACAATGAAACAGGACCATTTCCCTCCCAGTTATAATTTATTATGCTTATAATTCTAAGTAGGTACATAAAATGTTAATTTGAATTAGTAGGATTTGGTATTATCGACAATGGACAGCAGTAACGATTCTCTTTCAGGTGAGTTTTTAAATGCGTATACAATACATGTATTGAATTTTCATAATACAGCTTTTGTAATCGTCACTGAAACCTTGCAGTTCTTCCGAATCCCCCGACTGGTTCGCCCGCTGTTTTGCTCACTCCTGGTCGTACCCGTAATATTGCTCAAGATATGGAAGCTTTAAGACTGTCACGACAAGATAATCCTTATTTACAGGTGAGAGGTGGCGAGAATAAATACCTGTAAATAATTACCTCTTCTATAATGAATATAAACTTTAAATTTCTTTTTGTAAATATTTTTTAATAGCTATATTAGCTATATCATGTTATAGCATTGTTTTTTTTTTTATTTACAGCAGGTTATGGCTAGTAGAGAAAGTTTAATTGAAAATCACTTAGAAGATTGTGAATCTGACGATACTGTGCTCATGTCGCAAGTAAGTTGCTTTTAATATTTCACTTTGATATTGAATTTGAATTGCATATAATTTAAATTTTCTTTTCAATGTTTTAATCAAGGAGTTTGGAAGTACTCCTTTGGATTTTGTAGAAGAAGATCCTCTTACACTTAAAGAAATTCATGAACATCTCATAAGGTCGCCTCCTCCTATAAGCTGTTGGCCTCATGGTATGTACTTATTTATTAATATTTTTTTTATATTAAAATTCCTAAAAATATTAAAAGAAGTAAAACAAAAAAAAATCTATATTGAATGGGTGAAGTATTTTAGAATATAAAGTTGTCAAATATCCACATAATCAACATTTTATGTCATCTATATTAGCTTGTCTATTTAAAAATGTGGTCACAAAGATTGATTGCATATTTGTCCATATTAGTTTATGTTGTTTTTAGTCTGTTTTATTGAACAATTTGGTCAGTGGGAGTATTCACTACATGAAATTCATGTAGTGAGTACTCGCATAGAAGACTAATGTGAAATTTAATAGAAATATACAAAAAAATGTTGGATAGAAATTACCTACTTATCACACATATTAGGGTTAAATTGAGTTTAAACCTTTGTAACGACTGAGAAGAATATATTAGAAATTTAAAATAAAGATTTTGTTCCATTATCAGTGGAACTTTAAATTTTTGGGATCAGCCATTTTCAATAATACCACTCTTAAAATATTTTTTTTACAATTTGTGATTTTTCAAAACACTAATTTGATTACCAACAAAGTTAATTTAAACCACACAACGTCACTATCTAGAGTTGATTAGAGATAAGAGATATCTTTTACAATTGATATTTGAAAATTTGAAAAAAACTCTGAAGTCCAAAATACTGAAATTATATATACAAGGCAGGGACAGGGGAGGGTGGCTACACATCTCCTCCGCTTTGGGCACACCGGATACAATATAAAAAATGTGGGTACACAAGGTACGCCATACCTTTGTACAGATAGGTGCTCCCCTTGTGTAGTGTGTTGTGTAGAGCTAAACAATTATGAAGGATCCATTTTAAATTTCTGATTTGCCCATTGGGTCCCCTCCAAGCCAAAAGCTGGGTAAGCCTCTGTATATATATTAGGTTTTTATATTTAATTAAACAAAGAGTAATTTGTATACACTAGAATATATGCTATCACTTTACCGCCACTGTGTAAATAAAAAGTGATAAGAAGAACATCGGTTATCACAAAAATTATATACAGAGAGTTAATCTATGGTCAATTATATTACATACTATGTGACCAAACCTAAAAATTCAGTTAATTGTATGTGATTGTTCGGTGAATAAAGTATGTGAATTTATCAATCATTCTGTCTAGTACAGTCAATTTATACAAAATTGCTATGTGATTTAGTAGAAGTACAAACAATTCAAATTAATGCTGACATGTGGTAGAACACTGGAAAATTACCAAATAAATAAAGAAATGAGACACAATATTACAAATATTATCATGGACTTAAATTGAAATATAAACTTGACCATTAGTAATGACAGTGTAATTGAATAATTCCAATTGTAAACAAGTCCAAAATTTAACAAAACACTAAATAAATTACTACTTTATATTACCACATTAATAACAGTGAGTTATTTTGTTTTTAATGTACACAAGACTTCAATGCATATTGCAATTTATGCAAGCTTATTCCCTCATAGAATTTACCACATAAGCGAGTTGAATTATCTGCATATTCTTTAACTAAATGTGTGTAAATTCTGACTCTACAATCTGATAATAGTTTTTAGTATAAGAGTAACAGAAAAACTATAAGCGAAAGTAATTGAACATTTATGAAGAACAAAATTAAATTTAGGAATATAAAATTGGATTTGATGAGAATGAAATTAACATAATATGTCCTGTTTGAAAGGAAATACCAGTAGGTTTGAGATTATAAAAGTCTCATCCATTAAAATTCATCAGAAGTACAACTTTTTTTATGTTTAGGACAGAGAGTGTTTTCCAACCAAAACTTGAAGATTAAATATCTAAATGTGAAAAATTATAGTGCAATACAAGAAAAAAGTATAGTAAATCAATAAAAAGATTTTTTTTAGATACATAGTGATAGCTTAGTAATTCGCATGCACTAACTTTGAGTCCAACTCATATGATTGTAGTATGGCAAGTATAATTTGTTTTAAAGGTGAAGGAAACCTGCATGCCACAAACGGTTCACCAAATTTCCAAGGTATACCCAGTACCTGTTTCTGCTGGTTGAGAAGTATGGCTCGATTTTTTTTTAACAGGGCATGTACTCTACAGTGGAATATTGTAGATTTATACGATTTCCTATCATTTACAAGTCTAAGGGACTAGTTTTAGTTTTGATATTTCATGTATATTTAATATACTTTTTTTAATAACTTGCCTCCAAGCTAGAATTAATAATCATTTACATTTTTCATTTTGTTTTAATGCACTTTAACTGCAAATTGTCTATTTTTCTCACAAAACTAAAATATATCTGTGCAGAATACACTTCTCAGACATGTTACAACTCTAAAATAAAATTAACCCTTCGAAAAACTGAATGTTTGAAAAATAACAAAAATGTATTGAAACTTTGCTCATCCTGATGACAATAGCTTGAAACATAACATTTCATATAGTGTTCGATATGATAGATTAATGCTAAGATGCTAATACTAATATTATTGTGTTCAAAATGCTCACTCCCCCGGGATTGAAGACACGCTGTCGTTGCGCGCGTCCAGTGCATTTGACTTCAGCGTCGACAGCCCTGTCTCATATAGCAATTACTCAGTCAATTCACATCAAGACAAGGTTACGAACATGCTGCCATATTCTCTGTCAAGTGTTATGTTTAGTGTTCCAGTAATTTGTGTACTTTTTTTGTCTCTGTTTGTCCTAATTAGGGTTAGATTGATCTGTTATAGTATCTAAAACAAAAATATTCAGGATCTAATAATGATTCTGGCAAAGTTCAGCATGCCTCTTGTTGATTTGTCCTTCTTTAAAATCTAAAAAAACCATACACTTGTAACAGTAACATTTTTTGGGTTAGTAACAATTATATATCAAACAGTCAATTATCGACATCATTAAAAGCTTATCATTAGTACTATTTTTAGCACTCAATATCCAGTTGTGCTGATTTTTACTCTGTCTAGTCAAGGATATTTAGTGTAGTTATAGACATTTCCAAATTACACAGGCCTACGAAAAGAAATTTTTTTCACCTTCCCATAATTATATCATTTTTTAAATATTTAAATATGTTATAAATTAACATACAGCTTGACATTTTCTTTAAGCATATCAAAATTTATTTATATTGATGGACATGAATATTTTAAAATATTTAAGTATTTTTATGAAAAAACAAATTTAATGAACACAAACTAAGTTGTAAAAAACCGACAGTATTAGTTAAAAACAATGCTAACGCGACTAAGTAAATCAAATACATTTATGGTATCTTTTTCTATTTCCTTCAAAATTCCTCTTCAATCTTTTTCTCTCATACTTCCTATCCAGTTCATCTCTTTTTAACGTCCAACAGTAATCTGCTATCATATTTATATCCCATAAATCTGCTCTCCGTAACTTTAATATCTTGGTGGAAGTGCTCACAATGTTCTTCACTATAGCACTAAGATTTTTGCCACACACAAATCACAAAAATATTGTGCCATAATTGTTGCATGGAAATTGTAATATGATTTTATTCACGATAAACAAAGACTGATCGGGTTAGATGAATATTTAAATGTCATCAGCGCTACTAACATGTACTGAAATTGGAAGTTAACGCTAGTATGCGGTAATACTAAGTAAATGAAAAAATGGATTTTCTATAAAAATTTAAGCAATGGCATTTTTTTATTTCCTTCTTAGCTTAGTACTTAATTCCTACCCAATCTGCTAGTTATTTTGTAAGGGGAAAATCATCGCAGGCCTGTGTCACCTTTATACAAGCTCAAACTTTTACTCTGATTAGTAATACTTCAGCGATCATTGATTTTTTGACAGATGTGATCTATTTAATTTTCTATCTAATTTCCTTCTTATGAGCTATTCATCTTAAAACCATTTTCATAATAGCATTGAAATTGTAGTTGATATACATTTACTAATTAATATATTGTTCAGGAGAGTTAAAACATATTTTTTAAGAGTTAAATTTACATTTATGGACTTTGCCACATTTCATATTAGATACTTGAATTGTTTATAGATGTACTTACATAATTTTAAATAGCTAACCTGTCCGAAAAATAGTTAGAAATATTATGATTTAAAAAATATTAATTTTGAAGTGGACCAGTAATGACCGTGGCTGAATATAATTTTTTTTTTTTTGAGATCCTTTTTCTGCAATAGGGAATGCTGTAGTTTAACATATTTCTCAAATATGTATTTACTTACATCACATAAAGTGTTACACTAGTTGGGATAATTAATAACACGAGTTTTATGTAATTTCTTTAAATAAATCTATAATTTTCCATAAATGTAATTACTAATAAAGATTCTGTTCGCTAGTTAAGTTAAAGTAACTGGTTTCTTTTTATATTTATGTATTTTACTACTTAATTTAATCCTCCTAATTGGGTTTATTTAATAAGACTTCTTAGGATGTACATGTCTGTACGGCATTGTTTAACATTATTGATGTATTTATATAATGTGTATGTAAAATATTTCTGAGTGTATTTGAGTATTTCATTTGTTTCTTTTATTTTTAATATTATTGTTCTTTAGTTGTTTTATGCCATCTATGCTATGAAAAAAAACGTGGGGCGTGTAAAATTATTCTGACATTACTATTTAAATAAAAGGAAATGTAACATGTGTATTCAATATTGTATTATGACAATTATTTATGTTAGTACAGAAGCATACATACAATGATGCTGATTTACAAACTCATTCTAGGAATTATTGAGTCCCGAGGGCCGGTCGCCGCGGCGTGTGCGCGAGGAGGCGCGCGGCGCGGCGCGTGCTCGCTCCTCGCGCTCGGCCTCGCCGCGCGCTCACGACATCACTATATGTGGCCGACCATTGTCGTTACCAGGTAACTTATGTCAATTAATAATTTGAATGGTAAAACTGTGGGATTATTTAAGTTGATGTTCTCTCTGAGTCATTATAAAAATATGTCAAAAATGAGGAAGATATGAATAAAGGCTGCTTAATTGCCTTTATATTATGTAACATACATTACATTGTAATGAATGTCTAAAGATCTTGAGTTAAATATTTTTAGTATGTGAAAATTTGTGTTATACACATGTGTAGTGAGATTAGACTAAACATGGACAGGTTGGTCCTACGATCAACATATTTAGGGAGACTATCGTGACATATAGACTACCATGGAGAGACTGTTCTCACTCTGATGATAACTTCTGGGACTGATGGCTTAATATGATGCTCTCCGAAGCTCAGAGGCGATAGTAGACATAAGTTAAAAATTACTTGGTCAATTTGTCTATGGTCGAGATTAAACTTTGTACCTTTTTATTCAAAAGCAATACTTTTAATCACCGAACTACCACCATTCCATTTTATATAACCTTTTACTGTATAATTGTAGTTGATACCGCAATAGAGACTTATGATTATACAATGAGTAACTTCACACATTCCTATACATACCTGGGTTGATCCGGTATAGTTGTCATAGTCAGGCTCTCATCAAATAGAAAGTTATGTTTCCGTAACCAATTAATCACTTCTTGTTTTAATGAATTAGAACTAGGTACTTTACTGGCTAAAGTATTGTGGTATGGAGCATTGTCGGTGTTTAATACAGAATTAACTGGTAGATTCAAAATTAATTGTGTCTCTAACATTTTTCATAGTTTTCGCCATTCATGGCAGTGTGGTAATCTTCAGTTTTCTTTGATGTCTAAAACATGAGTAAGAGACTTTTGACGAATCCAGATTTACCTCCCACATGCACTATAATTAGGCATTATCTTTTGGACACAGATTGCCTGTAATCCTTTTGGAATCATCTGACCAAAATTTACATTTGATAAGTAAATAATGGTTTCATTCCCATATTGATCATTTTACAGAATTAGAAAATATGATTTATAGCCTCTGTATATCAATTTGAAAATCGTAATGCTTAAGTTCGTTTCTTTTTATGCAGCACCTCGATTTTCAAAGAGCTATATCTAGGCGGGTATTATTGCCTATTTGACAATTTTTATATTCAGTCAATTATTTTAATAATGGGTATTCTTTAACCTTCCATAGCCTTCCTTAGTGCTAAAGTGCTCCAACCAATTTCGCTAACAAGACCTTGATATTAATTACTGAATTGAATTATATACTGATACCAAAGACACAACACAATGACTTAATTTGTCTTTCCCTGCCTCCTAGTCCAATATACTATGTTATGTTATTATTAATAAAACGTATTAAATAACTTAATTAAAGGTTTCAATGTTTACTGTCTTTGAAATAATAATCCAGTGGGGCAATGCCGTCAGTGTCAGCGCACATTCGGGCAGGAGGCCTTGCAAGGTGGGGGGATTATTTAACTAATATTATTTATTTACTTACCTATTTTTTATATAATTATGTTTTTGTTTAATTTAATGATTTTATACATGTAATTTTTACCATTCGCTATATAAACTTTATGGGAGGCCTATGTGCAGCAGTGGACATCCTACAACTGAAAAAAGAATTGATTTTCCGAAAAAGAAGCAACCATTTTGTTACCAATGTTTCGAATTTTTTATTGTTAATCTTTCAAATTGGAAAACTCTTTCTGCTGATTGGCTTTTTCTTTCAGGTTCAAATCAGTACACACAATTCTCGTCGCCTATGATTTTTTTTTATATACAACCAATGATTGTCACCCACATAATTTCTTTTTATCATTTTACGACACCACTCTACACACATTTGTTTCTGGTTATCCATTAAATCATGTGCAATGTATCAATTGAGTGCAAAGTTTCCGAACTCTCAAATGAATATGCAAATCATTTACATTTATTTCATACAAATACCTAAAACGTTATGAAGTAATATTTTTTATCTGTTGAATTTCGTTGTTATATATATTAATATTAGTTTTGGTAACTGCAGTCGCCAACCGACCTTCACGTAAATCGTGAAAGAGGTGATCACGTCCATGTCTGAATTCACTGAACCCTTTACCCTTATAGTTTCGTCATGTCTGTCCATCCTTATGTCACAGGCCATATGCACTCAAAAACTATCGGATTTATATTGATGAAATTCGGAGTATAGATATCTTGTATGCCACTACTTAGTTTCGTAGTTAAATAACAAAAATAAATATTTGTGGGGGGGGGGGGCAGTTTATGTGTAACAGAAGCTGGAAAAAAGAAATTTCGGTAAACAGCTACGTGTGGCACATATTTCAACAGTTATTTTTAACACTTTAAGCTCTCTAAGCAATTTCTTTGACTAATTGAATATTTTCGGAAATAATTGTTTCTAAAGTAGCAGAAATTGTGTCCTACCCTTTATTTTCTAAACAGTAAGTCTAAAACAAATTGAAAAAACTTACAAAGGTAACTCTTAATAAATACTTTCAACGAAAATTATTTTGAACATGATTGGATAAACCGTTTTTGAGTTATTGCCGAAAAACTGCGTTTTTCAGTAAAATAACATCTCTTTTGCTGATGCACTTTAGTTTACACAAATTTAAGAGTAATAGTCGACATATCTACTTATTTCTGTAGTTATAGGCGACTAAAGTGCTTATACCTATTATATGCAGGGAACATGGGAAAAAATTGTAACAACTTAGTTTTTCATCTGTAGTGCATTTCTTTATAGTAACTGCCTCAGAACCCCTACAGTGCGCATGGTCCGACATGCTCTTAGTCGGCTTTTTTATTCTATAGTATAGACACTAGTATTTGTGTGAATTTGATGAAAAAGTCTGTCACAGATTATTTTCTCCGAATCTATTAGACGAAAAGTTGTGATCTGGTACATATTCAATGTTGGGCGACCCAACGCGAAACGTGTAAATAAACGAGTATTTAATTTGGGGTTAATTTTGGAGGATTCATAAAAAAATTTAAGAAATATCTAAAAAATATGGTCACATACATCATCATTACATCTAATTCAAATAGTTTGTTATGAGAAACACAAATACAGTGTAATCTCTTTATAACGGCACTAAATTTAACAACAGACTTCTTAAAATGTCGAAAATACTTTGGTTGGTTGACCTTGTTTCTATACAATGACACTATATAGCGTCACGCTCACTAAATAACTATAACAATACAGCATTATTGAACATTAAGCAGTACTTTCTAAATTGCCTAAATTAGTAAGAATTGTGTATGTTTTGTTTGAAGTATTGTTGCTTTATTATCTAGCACGTGTTTACCTCGATCGACATATTGAAGGTTCTCATAAATTCTCTCTTTTGTTTGTTGTGTGATGAACTTGCACCTGGGTTGCTATTATATGGTTAGGTCCTTATGGAGAAACAAAAAACATCAGAGGAAGATAACAGACTATATGCAATAAGCGTTTTTATTACATTTGTAAATACACTGTATTAGTAAATAAATGTGTTACGGCAGTTTCTCCACCGCCGCGTAAGCCCGCACTTCTGATTTAATTTTTCGTCACTTCGGAGAATGGCTTCTTGCGATGTGCGCAGAAATGATGTACAGCGTGAAGTTTCAACTTGTATATACAGCACGAGCTTCACATATGGCTACACGTATGAACTACATACATTACATACGAGGGGGCGTAGTCACGCACTTTGTATTTTTTGTGCATTACTACCACATGTGCTTGGTACACCGATTCGCGGCCGTACCGTATAGTATACCAGGTCTCGGGTTCCTATTGGTTCCCCTCGTCAAGGCACAAATTAGTATGCAATTCATATGTGCATTACAATACTTTCGTATTCTAGTAAAACACTATGAAACAAAGTACACACAAGAAATATTCCAATAAATAAATCAATATATGCGAACAAACATTACAAATAAACAAATCCTGGCAATAATCCTAATAACTAATTTCTACCCGGGCAATAAAACACATATATACAAATTTTTTACTACGCACAAAACATAAAAAGAATTCTTAATTAAGTCTTTATACATAAATCATATAAATTTAAGATATTATAGAAATTATATGAACATAAACAATTATCTTAGAACACATCGATTCTTAAGTTTTTAAAAAAATTATTGAGTGTTTTCATATATATATTGTATATAAGACTCCATCATTTTAAAAAATCATATATCACGTGCAGTTTTGAGAATGTAGGTACTTATTGGTTTATGAATGGTAATTAATTAAGGATCAATAGATAAAACTGTCTTTAACATAACCAAGTAATGGTTTTTTATCGAAAATTTCCACTATTTTTAATTGGAAATTCTTTCCTGTAAAGAGCATATAAGATAGCATGAATTATTTATAAAGCAGAGATATAGTTGATATATATTTTTTAATTTTGCCGTCTGTATTTGTTACACCTAAGCATTGGTAATGCAATAATTTAAGTATTTTTATCAAACCTAAACTTTTTCAGAATTATATTGACCATGTTTAAAATCAATTCTGTCTTTTTCATAAAAACGATTTATAAATCATTCCATTTTTGAAACTATTTGCGAGTGACCTGCTGTTGAGACGGCATGTATGAGCATAAATTATCAAAAGTTACTTTTGTAAAACAAGCCATTATATCTGAAAGCATTGGTCTCTGGTAGATAAAAGCATCAATTATAAAACAAAGTATTAGTACAATGGCAAGGAAAAAGAAAAGTAACAGAAGTTATAGATTTTGAGAAAATATAAAGAAATGTATAAATCACCAAAACTGTTAATTTAAGGTTTTAATTTATTTACCGTTAAGGTAATTTTATTTTTTTGCAATAACCAAATTTTTCTGATAATGTTTGACCTTTTATATCAGTGTCTTATTATTTAATCACTACCTACGTGGCATTTGTTTATACAATCTACTCTACATTGATTTGTATCAACATATTAATCTGATATTTTGTTAAATTGATTATAAATAGGTGAAAGTCATTTGCGCAACGCTCTGAGCAAGAAGGGAAGTAGCGGGGAACGCTTCACGCTGTTGCAGAACCCGCGCGCGCGGCGCCGCGCCGACGACAGCCGCCACCTCGTGCAAGATTACAAGTGAACGGGTCCGTGGGGCGCTCCGCTAAAGACGATACATTCTACGTGCCTGCGGGCAGGCGATCGTTTTAGGGCTGCTTCGCCCAAGTGGTTTTTCAAGAAGATGCTCTATTTCAGGAAGTTAATTATAATAAATATAGAAATGCATATAGTAATTCGAAAATAGATTCAGAGCAGTATATTGATATTGATTATAAACCTCAAGATTAAATGAATACAAAGAGCGGAAATATGTATTTGACATAATTTTTAGCTTCTATAACATTGCAGTATTTATGTGGAAAACAATAATTATAGGTTTTCATATTGTAGATCAGGAATGATAAATATTAAATTTCAACTACTTACTTTTTAGTTACAGAAAACAGGATATTTAATGTATTTTAATAGCATTTGAATATCATTGGCTATATGCCAAGTGAAAAAAAATGTATAAAGTAAGGAATTGTATTTGTTAATCTTCAAGTTATTTGTGAAGATATAAGGATAATGAAAATGAACCCCATATAAAAAACTCAAGTTAATTAATTATGTAAGTATGAATAAAGTATTGCTTCTACTAGTCATAAACAAGGTATTACATATTTGAAGTCATGCGATTCAAGCTGTCATAACTGTTACAGTAAAGTTACTTAGGATTATCATTGAAATTTATTAGATACTTCATGTTATGAAAGATATGCTTATCCAATGATGAAATTCTTGTACATTGAGGTTAATTTTAAATTACATGTTAACTATGTAATGCATTAGATGATTGTACCTATTCAGAATGTTAATGAAAGTTAAACTTACCCTAGATGAGCTTCTGTTAGTGTAGTGAATAAAAATGTTGTTTTTCAACATAAGAACATTTTGCCTTGTAAGTGTTCTGTTCGATTAGTAAATAAATTCAATGTTATTAATTGATAAGTTTAATATTATTTCAAATTGTTAAATCTTTTCATAATTTTAATACTCATATATATCATTTATCATAATATATATATATATATGTAATTTTTGTTATAAATTGAAAATAAAATTAGCCAATAAGCGGGACACCAAAGCTGTCAGTCATAATATCGGTGCAAGTAAGGTATTCGCTGGACGTGGCACTTAGTTAAGATTTATAGTGTAATATGTATAATAATTATGTATTAATATAGGTTGATATTTCTCTAGTACTGATTGTAACTAGTTTGGGATGTACAGTGAGAAAGAAGGTTTTGGTGCTTTAGGGATCGCATTTCATCACTGCAGGCAGTTTTCTGTAGTTATGTCACATAAAAGCTCAAGTTTTTATCTGTGTAATACAATGATAAATTTCATACATAGTGTATCATGCCTGCTATAGTAAAAAAATATTATTTTATTTTTCAGGATTGGAAAATTTATGTATTTATAAAAGTGGTTTGATATATTAGGTGCCATCCACAAATTACATCACATAAATCATAAAGTTTTTGAACTCCCGGTACTTGTCACAGGTGGTCACATGTAAATGAAAACAGCGGTTTGTACATTTTTTTTGTTCAAAATAATTTAAATATTGGACAAAACAAAAGACATAAACCTTTTTTCGTTTTCGTATTTCGGATTTGACGTCACAAAGCTTTTAAACCTGCTTATTTCGGATTTGATGTCACAAAGCTTTTAACCTGCTCCTTGTCGCGCATTGTCACATTTCGTTGACACCCCCAACCCGCCCCCTCCGCTTGCCGCCTGTCCCCACCTTTGATGTAATTTATGGATGGCCCCTTATAGATAATAAATTCTGTCCTCTCATAATTTTCAAATAAGTATAGAATTTCCTTGACCAAATTCTTTTTACCAAAGCATTATAAAATTCAATAATAAATATTATTTTATTGGAAATTGCGATTTCATTGACACTATAAAACAATTTTGTTTAATACAGTGGAATCTCAATAACTCGAATGTCAAGGTAAATGCAAAAAAATTCGAGTTAACGAGTTTTCAACTTAACAAGAAGTTCGAGATACATATGACTGTGTCGACAAGGAACAAAAACAAACATAACGTTCACAGCTGTGTTACTTAGAAAGTTTCATGAATGTATTCATTCATTGCATGTGTACAAGACAAAAACAATAGATTAGAAGCCCTGAACCCGAACATTCATTTTGGAATTTATTGCTATTATTTCGGGGAATTTCCAGTAAGACATTATATTTTACCAACTACGACTTTGCAGTCTCCTTTTTTAAATTCGAGTTATAGAGTATAAATATGTATTATCAATACTTGTAGGTCAATAAGATTTTGTTCGAGTTACAAAGTCTAAATAATTCGAGATACTGCGTATTTAGGGGTTCATCGGAAGGGAATGGCAATTTTTTTCGACTTAACAAGGTACGAGTTATTGAGATTCCACTGTAATACGATCATCATTTTGCTTTCCTGTTTTTATTTCATGACATTAGAATGAAGTTCCTTATCGCACGTTAAACTTCAGTCGTTTGGTGAATAAGAGCTAGGCCAAAGAAAAGTAAAAAAAAAATTCAAAAAAGATTTTCATAAGGCTTTCGCCAACAAAAGTGTGATTATCGAGGAAGGACTACAAAATAAGCTACTGGTAATCGAAAAAAAAATCGACCTTTCTAAAGAGTTTCTGTGGCGTGTGTTGCGTGAACAGTTAATTTTACACAAAAATGAATTATTGTAGAATAGTACCTGTTAAAAAGTTCTAAAAAAAGTTCGAGTGTATATGTTAAATATGTTTATCTTTTTAAGTGAAAATTGGCCTTTACATATTTGAATTTAAATTAACATCTTAGGAAATATTAGAGAATAAAATAACCAGCACAAGAAAATAATCTTAGGACGACGACGATAACACGGTGCCTAAGGGGAGGTGAGGCCGTGCATACAGCATAGAGCTTCGAACGTGATGTATCCCGAACGTGATCAAGCACTCCCAAAGTTATTTAATAGATAATATATAGCAAAAGGGATTTTTAGGTCTTCGTGAAAATCAATATGAACTCATAGTTATACCAATTTAGATAAAATTTAGTAGCGAGTTAGCTTAAAAGCGCATACAAAACATTTTTAGGGTTCCATGAGATGAATTACTGAGAACACATCAGAAAATGCATCAGTATTTTATTTACATAATGCCTTGTATTGGACGGGCAAAATTTCTTAGTATTTTAAGTAGTGTCATCTGTTAGATTGCACAATTTATCTTAGTATTTTATTTAAATAGAGCCATCTATTAGATCAGAAAATGTATCGTAGTATTTCCTTTAAATAGTGCCATCTATTAGATTACAAAATATTATTTAAATAAAGCCATCTGTGGACCGGCAAAATTCATCTCGGCATTTTACTTAAATAGGTTGATCAGTTGGATTGAAAAATTTATCTTAGTATCACCTTTAAATAGTGCTATCTGTTGGATCGTAAAATTTATCTTAGTATTTTACTTTAACAGTGCCTTCTGCTAAATCGCAAATTTTATCTTAGCATTTCCTTTCAATAGTGTCATTTGTTGGATCAGAAAATGTATTGCAGTATGTTATTTAAATAAAGCCATCTGTGGACCGGCAAAATTCATCTCGGCATTTTACTTAAATAGGTTGATCAGTTGGATTGAAAAATTTATCTTAGTATCACCTTTAAATAGTGCCATCTGTTAGAACGAAAAATTTATCTTAGTATCATCTTTAAATAATGCCATCTTTTGGAACGGCAAAATTTATCTCAGTATTTTAACTAAACTGTGCCACGTGTTGGACCAGCTAGATTCATCTCAGTATTTTACTTAAATAGTGCCATCTGCTAGGTTAGAAAAATATCGCACTATTTTATTTAAATAGTGCCATCTGTTGGATCGGCAAAATTTATCTCAGTATTTTAACTAAACTGTGCCACGTGTTGGACCAGCTAGATTCATCTCAGTATTTTACTTAAATAGTGCCATCTGCTAGGTTAGAAAAATATCGCACTATTTTATTTAAATAGTGCCATCTGTTGGATCGGCAAAATTTATCTCAGTATTTTAACTAAACTGTGCCACGTGTTGGACCAGCTAGATTCATCTCAGTATTTTACTTAAATAGTGCCATCTGCTAGGTTAGAAAAATATCGCACTATTTTATTTAAATAGTGCCATCTGTTGGATCGGCAAAATTTATCTCAGTATTTTAACTAAACTGTGCCACGTGTTGGACCAGCTAGATTCATCTCAGTATTTTACTTAAATAGTGCCATCTGCTAGGTTAGAAAAATATCGCACTATTTTATTTAAATAGTGCCATCTGTTGGATCGGCAAAATTTATCTCAGTATCTATACATATATAATGAAAATAGGTTGTCTTTCTTCGCCAATCACGCAAAAACTACTAAACGTATAGACATGGGACTGGGACCATTCGATGCTGAATGATTTTAGATGGTTCTAGGCTACTCATTTTTCGAATTCCGTAAATTCTTCGCCATTTTATTTATAAATAAAAATTACCCAGCGAAGCGGGCGGGACAGCTAGTTATATATAAATAGTGCCATCTGTTAAATCGTAAAATTTATCTTAGGATTTTACTTAAAAAGTGCCATCTGTTAGATTAGAAAATGTATCACGGTATTTTATGTAAATTATGCCATCTGTAAGATCAGAAAATGTATCTTAGTATTTTATTTAAATAATGCCATCTTGTGGACCGGCAAAATTCATCTCTGCATTTTATTTAAATAACGCCATCTGTTAGATCGAAAAATTTATCTTGGTATCACCTTTAAATAGTGTCATCTGCTGGACCGGTAAAATTCATCTTAACTTGAATAGTGCTATCTGTTAAATCACAAAGTTTATTTTAGTATTTTACTTAGAAAGTGCCATTTCTTAGGTCAGAAAACATACCGCTGTATTTTATTTAAATAGGGCCATCTGTTAGATAAGAAAATATATCGCAGTAAATTATTTAAATAGTGCCATCTATTATATCAGAAAATGCATCTCAGTATTTTATTTCATTAAATAGATCACAAAATTTATCTTAGTATTTCCATTGAATAGTGCCATCTGTTAGGTAAAAAAAAAAAAATTATCGCAGTATTTTAATTAAATAGTGCAGTCTATCAGATCGTAAAATGTATCGCAGTATTTTATTTAAATAATGCCATCCGATGGACTAGCAAAATTCATCTCAATGATTTGTTAGATTGCAAAATTTATCCTAGTATTAACTTTAAATAGTGCCATCAGTTACATCAGAAAATATATTGCAGGTATTTTACTTAAATTGTGCCACCTGTTGGACCGGCAAAATTCATCAGTATTTTACTTAAATAGTGCCATCTACTAAATCGCAAAATTTTGTTAGTATTTCCTTTGAATAATGCCATCTGTTAGATCAGAAAATGTATAGCAGTATTTTATTTAAATAATTCCATCTGTAAGCTCGCAAAATTTGTTTTTTGGTTTTCATTACAGAACTTTATTAAAATGCCTTGTACATTACTTTACAAAATATTAGTGTTTTCAATATGGAATATGGTTCTAGAAGTCTTGTCAGTGTTGTAATTTTATGTTCAAATATGACTTAGCTTGGGGATAATCCAGGTCTAAAACATTTCTCCTCACATTTTCGAGTTTCAAATGATAATTGTTCTTTTTCAAAATTATTAAAGGTATAAAAAATAAAGTTCATCAACATCGCTCAACCTTCGGCCAGTCGCAATAACTAAAAGGGACAAGTCCTGATCACCAAAGAGAGCGTAATTATAGGGAGGAATGCAGTTTTAGTCTGGATTTGAAGTGACGGGAGTGGTAAAGCCAACTAGTATTTGTGCTACCTTAACCAGAGGAACAATTCTTTTTTGAAAACTTTTATGATATCTTTTGATCAATTTAATGGATTCCTATAAGAGCTGCAGTTTTCAAACACAAAATGTTTTATTTTTAAAAATCGACGAGACAAATAAATGGATGTCTATCAAAAGTTTCACTGTCAAACTTTTATAAATATTGTAAGTTAAATCTATTTATATGAAGAATTGAGTCAGAAATGTGGACGTCCATGCAAAACTAATGACAGTGGAAGCTAAAACACTAATACCAATGTGGTCAAACAAGCTTAATTGTAAAGATTCTGTATAGGGGCTATAACTTTAATATACAGGTGGTCATAAAATATGCTTCAATAACAAATTAAAAGAGTTTTAATATGTAATATAATATTTAAATCCCTAAATATAGATTGGAGGGTCATGACTTATATTGTGGTAGAATTTTTAGTAGGCACAAAATTCTTTTATTTGACACCATTTCTGGAAAACAAATGCATACCACTAATATTTCATTGCGTTACTTAACATATCGTTAAAATATAGTCAGCTAAATAAATCTATATCAATGACAGCAAGCAATGCTCATTGACGATGAAGTGAGCTCTGTAGGGGCAAAAGTGTAATAGACATCTCTCAATCATTAAATTTGTTAAATAAACATTTTATATTATAATGTTTTAGAATTAGCTTTTAGATAATAATCGCCATTGAAGTGAGGGTACATTTAGAATAAAAATACTGTATTGAATGACATATATGGAATTTATTTTCTGTGAAAAAAGGCACTCAAAGGCACCCTTAAGCTGATAATCAATAAAAACAGCTAAACAATAAATTAAATTTTCCTCTACTTTTTTAACAAATTTTTGAAAGCAAACCTCTTTGTCTACATTAAGAGGCATATAATAATTAAATTTTACATGAACAATTTTAATCGTAGAACAAGAGCAAATAATGTTATCCATTTGAAAGTGTTAATTATGGAAGTACTTTACAAATATATATGAATATGATTTTTTTTATTAAACATTTATATTATAACTAATTCGTCAACATTGAAAATTCGTTGTCTGTGAGTACAAACTCTGCAGCGCTACCGTACTCCAAAATTCTATTTTTTATGTTGCTCAACTTAGTTATGAAAGTTTTGTGTATTTTTGTGTTAGTCCTCTTGTAGTGGACAGCCGTTGTCATCTTTTCTACTATGTAATGTAGCCACAATGTATTTGTGTATGGCTCAAAATTTTTCCACTCATTTCTGTAACAAGTAAAAACAATTTACTCTCTTGAAATATTTATACATATAATAAATACTGACTATTATCAGGCAGACATTGTTATATTCAAACCATTTTCATTAAATTTGCTATCAATTGAGCAAGAAACAAATTTACAGTTGAAAATACTTTTAAATTATCAAGTATAATAAAAAATGATTCATTAAAGAAATACACAGCACAAGTAATGAAGCTTTAGTTATGAAATTATGAATATTATGTTAAAATAAATTTTGCCTAATTTCAGGATGAGCAATGCTAAAATGTTCTGAATAACAAAAATCCATACACATGTAACACAACAGTTCTGCTCAATAATGGGGTGTAATTCTAGGCATTTTGTGAGCTAACATGAGAAATGTAATTTTTGTTTTAGTAGCATTTTTGTGTTACACTTTAGTAGAAAATATTTATTTATGTACTTTATTGTATTTCTATTTTTATTGTATAGGGAGAGAATTTGCATTCCTTATGAATGGTGAGAATTAACAAACAACTACAAAAATGTGCAAGAGCTTAAATATAATAAAAAAAGCAACTGTTTGGAATTTGTATAAAAATTGTATCTTTAACTAGATTAAATGTAACTATAAAAAAAATATAATACTATATGTAAAAACACTATGTATGCAAAAGATGTACATGTCTTATAATTTTATTTTTTTATAATCACACAACTAATTATTTAATAAAAAAAGTAAAGGAAGCTGTTTTTCACAAAACCAAATCAAAATTTGACTTTATAAATTTAGTATGATGATCATTGATTTTATAAATTATAACTCACCCCAGCTTCTTTTTCATAAGGCGGTAGACATCGAATTGATAGTCGCCGACTGCGCTGAATAGACTGTCGTCCGTGGACAGGTCGTTGTATAGCGTGATGCGTTCGGCACCCGCCGCACCAGCGCTGTCCGCGCAAACCGGGAGCGACACGCGTGACAGCGAGTAGTCAATAATTGTTGCGTGAGCGCCGTGCACCGGCACGCGCCGAGTGCGCCCGCGCAGCACGAACGTGCAGTACTGGACAATTAAAATTGAAGAAGAATAAACGGATGTTACTTTCGATGACAACCTTTTAAAATCTATTTGTAACTAATAGCTCAAAAATAGAAACAATTACAACAAAAGTGTCTGACAAAATCTATTTACACAATTGAAAACTCAGCCACTTTTTAAGTGGCTGAGTGGATACTATTAGATCCAACATTCATATGTATGTTTAGTTAACAGATATCTGCATAAACATTTTTTTGTGTTATTATTTCATCAGACACCACAAAGACCTACACACACATACATACATATCATTTCATTAGATAGCTGGCCGAATAATTAAAAACCTCTAATTTTTTTTTACATTAAGTACAGTACAACACACAAAACTTTGCCACTCTGAATTTGCTACGAATGATGCAATGCACAAGTTCAGTGCTCCCGAACCTTCTTTCTTCTCCTTCGCATGCCTACTTTACGCTATTGCGACGCTTTTGTGACTAACTTCACAGCGGTAGAGTTTCATGCGTTGTACTGTATTTTTATTTATCTTTCCAGTATTGGTAAACAAAAACAGGCAAAGTTCATTGATTCTTGTATGAAATAACTACATATATAATTTTGTACAGAACCTTTAAAATACAAGTCTTATTTGTACTTGCCTATTGTTTTTTAATTAATTTTACCCACATATTTCACAAATACATTTAATGCATTTCAAAGAGAGATGTAAAATATTTAAAAAGTTTGGTGGCTGTTCCTCTCTTGGCTCCACTCTTCAACTAGATATAAATCAATAAGCAAATAATGAAATAACACTATCTGTAGACATAAGTCTCTTATTCAATCAGATCAAACAATTAAGAATACTTTTGTTGGTATTGTCACAAAAAAGATAGCGCTTGTGTACATCTCTTACAATATTATACCAAAACACACCTTGCCACTTTTTATAAAAACAATTTACTAACCTTTTCGTCACTTGATGCTATCAGTACATTGCCCCAATGCAGGTCACGATGCTCAAACTGATAAGACTCTTCAGCTACAGCCAGAGCAAAAGCAACCTGTAAGAAAGGATTGTGTTACATTTAAGTCTATTTCTTGTTCCAAGATAAGATGTACAAAAAATAAGTGCCAAAATAAAACAAAACATAAATAAAAACAAAAAAAAAATCACATTAATCTTCAGCAAACAAATGTGCAGCAAGAAGTTTCCACAAAGGATGAGTGAAAATCTAGTCAAGATTACATGTTAACATGATCTAGAGAATCACCCATCATATGGAGAAACAGGCCATGCAAACCACTGAAAAAAAACAAGTTTAATTTAAAATTAAAGAGAACACTTCACAAACAACACTATTTAAGCAAAAAAATAAGAACATGCTAAGTTAACAAAATGCAGTTTTATAGATCAAACTAAGCACTAAATTATTAGGAGTAAGTGATTTTAATATTCTTAAAGGATATTTTTCAATATATGTTCTCATTGAAACAATTTTATTAAAAAAATAAATAGTAAATGATTGTTATGGTAAGTCACAATAAATTATTACAAGTAAAACATTTTAATATTTTTTACTAATAAACAGGCTTAGTTGCACCGCAACTTATTTTACGAGATTGATTAAATTGAATACAGAACAGGAGAAATATTACATTTCCTAACTAAACAAAATTGTTCCTTACATTTTGTGGAGATCACTATATAAATACCTGTTTAGTTTTGAAGTTGGTATAGAGTGTTGAAGTAAACAATATGTACAAACATGAATCAATAATCTTAGATAGTACAACAACAGAATGTAGTAAGTACCTACTTGGTACTATTAATCTTTTTATGAATTACTCCAAAAAAATTCATAGATTTCCATTCTCATAATAGCATTCTAGTTTGAAATCTGAAGCACTACACATACTTAATGGCTTTATCATAAATATTTTTTTTGGATGTATTCTAAATTTTAATAATTGATCTTGAAACTCCTTTACTTCTTATAATCCCACTTTTGTAATCAATTTATAAATAATTGGTAATGATCGTATATATATTGTACTGACAGATATACTAAGCAGATATGCAGTTTAATATCAAAGTAATATAAAGATATAAAGCCTGAAAATTATTGCAACCCACTGTACATGACAGAAAAATATAAATATATCATATTATAAATACTTGTTTACATGTTATGCCCACATTTCTAACCTAAAAAAAAAACAGTTGGCATTATTTTTTCAATGCATCTTACAGTGAAATGATTTATATTACAAAACAATAAAATTATTATTATATTTTCCTTCAATAGAATATGAGTACAGGAAGACATATTTTGATCAATATATCACTTAAGAGTATTTATCTTTAAAATTACAATAAATGAATATAATCGATTTATACAATTCAAAAAGCGAATAGAATGTAGTGTTTACTCTACTAAAATTTGATTTTATAAAAATAGACAAATACTAGAAAAAAATTTATTAAAATAAAGGTATTTATTATTATGCAATAAGTTTCTAAAATTAACCACATTTTTCAAAAAAAAAATTTATTTGAGGAATCGAACAAGCCTAAAATATAGATCCTGTGTGTTTCACAACATTATAATTTGAATTAGTGACATTTCAATTTATGGAACTCTGCACCTTTGCTCAATTATGTTGGGTTAGGTTAGGTATTAATAAACACAAAACAAACTAAGCCAACTCTTTAAATCATGCTATATATTGATATAAAGTTGATATAAAAAAGTAATTGTACTTTTTTCGTTTAACTGTCTGTAGACATTGTTACATTGTCTTTAATAAGATCTATTATTTTTTAATATCTGACTACATTTTGTATAGTAGGTACGCTAATTACTATATATGAAATAAAACATTTACATTAAGAATTTACAATTACCTGTACAAAAAGGTAGTAAGCCTGTTCAGCGTTGTTGAAGATGTAACTCTCTAGATCTTGGCCGGCGTAAGCTAACTCCAGCACAATGTAATGCTGATCAGGTGGCAGTACAGCAGGATTGTCGTTCTCGGAGCCCTTACACTCGTCGTACAAGTCCCAGAGGTCGAGCAAGCGAGACGGGTAAGACCCATACACACACCTTACTGCCAGCACCTTTTGATTACATTAGAAAGATTGCATAAAGAGTGACGACTATTATATTTCGTGACTAACTTCACAGTGGCAAAGCATTGTGCATTATACTGTATATGTGATATTGAAACTTATCTAACTATAATAATAGTAATTAAAATAACAATTTGCCATTAAATGAACAATATTAAAACACTATAATTCAAATCATATTTATTGATTATAATTTATCAATGAAATTGTAACCTTTGGAAATTTACAAGTCTGATAATAACCCAGTTCTCTTTATTGATACTGCAATGAGCAGACATTATGGCTCATAATTAAATGGAAACCAGATAAACATAATTTGACCGTCCACAAAACAATATTTAAGCAAAATTTAATTATTTCTATACAATTTGCAAGAAAAAAACTTGAGTAAAATAAGCAAGTCCTCAATGCATTTTTGTATATTAGTAACTTTGGACTCCACACTGGTCCAGAGCGAGTTGAGGGCTGCTGATAACCATTGCCATTAATGCAATGACAATCATCAATCCATGATCAACAGCTTAATATGCTCTTGGTGACATGGAGCGATTGCTTTGATTTGACTTATCGGTCAATTCATTCATGGTCAGAATTGAGGTCAGTATGTTTTGAGTTAAAGATGACACTTAACATCTGAGCCACCATTGGTTGGTGGCTCATATGTCTTATATTTTAAGAATACACCATTTTAAGACTATCATAAGGAAATTTTATCTTAAGAGCAGGTAACCTCAGAGTACCTTGCTTATAATTTTATTGTAATATATATAGCCATAGTCAGAGATTCGAAATTATTATAAAATGAAACAGCCCAGTAAAAAATCAACAGATTATCTTTTACATTTGCAGGCATTTCAACTAGATCAGATGTGAACTTTAAATTTTAGCACAAAATAATTTTCTTGTTAATTTATAATTGGTCTGATAACCATGTTTATGAGAAAAAAATTTTGATGTTTAATTCAAATTTTTTTATTGATATATTCTTCAATTTGCACTCCAGTCTAAACACTCAATCAAATCTAAAAACTACAGTGAAACTTTGATTATTTGGATCCCAATTGCATACTGCATGTAAAGAAACTTGGAAATATGTCTACATAGTCTGTTAATGTATGGACATGTTATTCTGTTATGCCCACACAATCATATCACATTCATTAGTTATAAATGAACATGACCACAATGTCATGCACATTTGGAAGAATAACTGTATAAATATTGTGCATAACAATTTTTTTACACAAGATTGTATTTGAATGATATATATAATAAAAGCATAGGTATTTACGTTAATTAAGGTCCCTCTGTATCTCTTTTCTGATCTTTTGCTATAAAACTATATAATTGCAAATGTTATACATATTATGATATGTATAATAATATATTATACAATATTAAACTGCATAATATGTATGTACTTTAATGTTGTACGTATTGAAAGGAACTTTTGTGCAATCGATAAAGCATAAATTTGTATCTTGATATTTTTAATATAAAAATGCAGTTTTGTGAAGTAAGCTGTAAAGACTAGTGTTGTTTTATTTAGTGAATATGTTACCTGATTGAATGTATTGCAGGCGTTTTCAATTGTATGCAAGTCCAATGTATCAATGTCCTTTCCTTCATCAAACTGTTGGTCAATCAGAGCTATGGGAGCGCGTAGAGCGCTCAATTCCCTGTCAATTGGATATGTATGTTAGATATTTCCAAAACATTATTTTATAAATCAGAATGTTTTGCGAGAAAGACAGAATGTTTACAGTGAGTTTCTTGATGAGAAAATGCTAAAGAAGAAATTATTAGTTATATTTTCAAAATGTACATAAAATAAAAATTATTAACTTATATTCCTTGTAATAGAGTTAAATACTAATTAGTTTTCATTAGAAAGGAAACTTAAATATTAGATAATTAATTATTTCACTATTACTCACAAAGCAGTTGGATAATCTGCCCATATTTAATTTAAAGAATCATGAATTCAAATCAAATCACAATTTCTAAGTCTTAAGTATGAATCCTATGCGAGTCCTTTCAGTATATACAACTGCTGCTCCTGATGTTTTCCGTTGGCAAATGACTATTAAATTTCATCAATACTCTTACGAATTTCATCAGCTTTTATGCAGTACCTTTATTCATTAAATATAAACAACATTTTACATAACAGTAAATATTTACATAGCAATGACAATCTCTGCGATGATTTCGGCGAAGTCCTTCTGCGGCTCGCCGTTGACGCGCGTGCTCCCGCCCACGGGCACAACCTTCATAACGCGCGCGCGGCCATCGCTCGCACGCCACAGAAATACCTCCCCGTAGACGCCTTCGCCGATCTTGCGGCAGTTTTTCAGAACCCTGAGTATATATTATAAAGTTATATTGATAAGAGATGGATAAATCTACTATTATAAAAATATTTGATGCTACAGGACATAGCAACTAAGCATCAATATTGTTAGTAAAAAAATTCATATTAATAAATTTACTTTCTCATTTACATAAATGGTTATAAAAGAAAAGAGAATACGTATGTTGACTGATTTTTAAAAACATTTTTATAACATTCTTAAGAATCTACTATATCCAAGAAATATATTATTTTTTGCTATAAATATAGGTTTTCAAGAAATAAATACTATTTTAATTATATGTTTATAAATTGGCGCCAAAACGATGCCTAGTGTCATGGCGTCTGTTGGTGACGTCACGCCTATGTATTTGGATTGTAAACACTAGGGAGTTTAAGCAAAAAATCAGATACATTTTATTCAGACACGAATTCAAAAATGTATAAGTGGTGTGCGGTTTCTTAATAAATTAATACGTTAATAAAAATCCCTAATAAATTGTTTGTTTACAAGCCACACAACAAAATAAAAGATATAAGTGGCAATCTGCATCAGATCCAAGTCATATACCTACTAAATTCTTTATTTATTTCTGAAGAACATTTTGACATAAGTTGTTAGTTTATATCATATATTTTATATGGTTGTGGCTTTATATGTGATAATATTAAACCCACGACAAGGATAATACAATAGCATAAAACCAAGTCAATACCTTCATTAGATTAGATTTTATAGACCAAAATAGGTGAAACCCACTTCTAAATATTTACCGAATCGATAGGTGAGCATATGTTATTTATAAAACATTATTTAAATAACATAACTTCTAACACTAAATATATGAAGCGGTGCTTTTTTAAATAGATTTCAAATTTAAATGATTGGTTTTAAAGATTATTAATATTTTACAATGACATCGCAAAACTAAGCTACAGGTCAATAGGAATCATGAAATACTAATTAAATACAGATTAAAACAATTAATAAGTGTAGTGATCGTTGAGTGTCACATGGAATTTACATGATAGCCTCAGTTTGTACATAGGCGCGACATAATTCCATTTGATTGGTGTCCAACTGAGCATGGCGGACATGTGTATTTTGTAGTTTTATTTTATTAAATAAATTAATAATCTCCTTATAAAGAAAATAAATATTTATTTCAAAATATATTAAGTGTATTACAGTAGATAAATACATTATTTTAGTGATTCTTGTTTACTGTCATCATGCCTATTGAAAATAATGTTTATAGAACATGATTTGAACGTAAAAGAAGGAAAAAGGGATCAAAATGGATATATGCAATTGACATGAGAAATCATATAAATTCATGTGATTCTGCTTTTAAAAGAAAATTACTAATTATAACCAATGTAAAAATCTCCAAAGCAGTTTATAAGCACTTAAGAATGCAAAGTAATTTAGAAAAGGTATTCTTACAATTGAGTTCAATAGAATTGGAAGTCAAATTGTTTCCACAATAATGCATCAGTGTAAAATCTTAATTCTGCTTTTCCACAAAGAAAAATTATATGTAACTAGTTGGCCCAGCAGACGTTGTTCTGCACTTCTTGTAGACTTGCCTATAGCTGCACCAGCATAGATGAAGAATTATTGTATTTTCTTTTCTATTGATTGATGTCAATTTCAATCACAGTATCATTTTTATTTCGATCCCAGTCACATTTGTTGCCACACTCATTTTGGCCCTAGTTCCGTTTCAAATTTCAGTTCCGGTCTTGCTTTCGATTCTGATCCTGACCCCATTCTCAATTCTGCTCTCTATCCCGCTTTCAAATCTGTTGCAGCTCTTTGTCCTTGATTTTATCTCGATATAATCCTGATTTTAATTTTGCTCCCAATCTCGATTGTGGTTCTACTTTTAGTTCAATTCCAATAAACTATCCAATTCTTAAAGTTCTACTTTTCAGGGAAAGTCTCATATTGATCGATTTATCTATTCCGAAGATATCCTTGGCAAATGGACACAGGCACACAGGGTTATTTTCTTTCATACAAACCTAGTCCTGACAATTAGGAACACAACAAAATGGAATCAACCAAATCGGTTGAGCAATTCTCAAATGATGCTCTTCCATACATGTGGCAATTGATCTTTATTTATACAGATAAGTGTGTAATATTTGATGCAAAATCATTACAAAGCTCTTCTCTCGTGCATCATTAAAGGAAAAAAAATAGGAACACACTTCTTTTTTAATAAATTAACTTTATGTAAGTATAGAGCTGAGTATTACTCCTACTTGTTAAAAAAAATATTTAAAAAGCTACAAATGCAAGGGATGGAGTGTTTTATTTCTGTATATATTTTACTACTAATAAAAAAAAACGGTGAAAAGCACTACTTTAAAATCTCTATTATTCTGTATGGTTCATTATTATGGTGGACATCTTTGCTATGCCAATACATATTTGTTATACAATTATTCATAAAATGTAGCTTTTCTTAAACTAGAGTGTGATCACAAATTGATACTAAGAAGCGATTAGTACTTCATTCTAAAATTATCACAATGTATTTCTAACAAATGAAAACAATACTGCCAATAAATTGATAAACGATAATCCATTTTCAATATGTATTCAGATATATGTTTATTTTCCACCAATGTACAAACTAATGGCACTTCACATAATTAAAAATTAACTATAACAAAATTAATTTGAATAAACAAGAAAATCCCATTTGGAAATTAAATAATTTTGATATTATTCACATACGCCTTAGGTTCATTTTACATTCTAAACTCCTTGTGTCAAAATAAATAAAATTACTCTAACAATAGTTGTTTTTTTATATTTTTAGATTTTGTTTAGGCACAATTCACATGTAGGTATTTATACTTAATTTATTATGTTCATATTGTTTAAACAATGCTTACATAAAATATACATCACATATCTTGCATTTAATATTATTTTCGTTTTATATATACAGTTTCAACAAGCTGTTGAATATATAAAACATGTATTATGCAACTTAAAACTATGATCCTAAAACAATATATTCATCTCTTTTCATAAGACTTTTAAAATATAACCTCACAGATTTTATGAGTAACCATAAAATGTATGTATTTCGTATTTTTTATACAAAATTTATAAACTCAGATTTATTTATACTTTGTTTTAATAGTTTCGCTAGTTCTATCACTGGAACATTTGTAATTTACAACCAAATAAATACCACATGTAAATGGTAGGTACCAACAAACACAAAATACCTCACAATAAAATACACGATAGCAGAATAACAGGCTACTCACGTATCTGGATAACATTCATCAAACAGTGTGGGCTCTGTTTGATTGCAGCGGCGCAGTACGTAATCGAGAGCAGAGGGCACACGGACGGATTCGTCTTCGACCTTTTCTAGCACCGTGACTTCGTGCTCCGGGTCGGCAATTGAAAGTTTCGATAGCTCGATGAGGGTATCATCACAATCTTCGCTTAAGAATCCTGAAAGAGACCCGAACGCGTCACCAAAAGATCGAGTGTCATGACACACACGAGGAAGTCGTGACGAACTTTCCCCGTGCGTAATCGAATTACGTGTTCGTAACGCACTTCGTCCAACAAAAAAAAGTTGTACACTTTTTATCATAACAATACGACTTCAACTAACCTGTGTATTGCAGGGAAAGATACATGCACTTAGTTTTCGATACTTTTGTACTGAACAAAAGCGTGAGAAGCTATTATCCCGTTAGGGACAATGGCAGTCGTAAGGTTAAAGTGTTACACAAATGAACACTGACTAAAATGTCTTTTACTACTATTACTTAGGGTAATAGCGATAAAGTAACTTCACACGCAGATTTTCCTTACGAAAATAAAAAATAAACTGAAAATTTATGAACAAAGAGGCCACTGACGACAGCGTCGTTCCGCGAAGCCGTTCAGCTTCGTCCGGTAGTGTTGCCAACTTTATAATTTATAAAGTTAAAAAAGAGGGCAGTGCTTTTTCTCGGGAACGGCCGCATGCAGAATTAACAAAAGAAATGGGATTACGAACGAATAAGTTACGTCATTTTAGTTAGCATTTACCTTGTCACAATAGTGAAAATTGATTTTAAAACTAATAAAAAGTACCAATATATAGCCAGTTCAGACTTTATAAATATTGAATACAAACTTTTATTTAAATGATTCAATACGAAAATATTTTACTTCGGCAAAATTCATGTGATATTTCTCTCATAATATTGCTAATAATCATATTAGCCAGGAGAGAGAAGTTACTATAAGAAAATTAATACATTTCTTTACATGGACTCACGTACTCGAATCTTTATGTTCGACAGCATCAACGTAGATAGACAATAATGCCGATAGAATAAACAACAATAAGGCAAAATGTATAATAAAAGCACTTCTATGGCTGCATTCGTGTTGCATCATCAGATCAGCCATTACTTATTCACTTCTTTGTTCGATAATTATGCTTTGTAATTTTTACAACAAAACGCATGGTCATCGGTTTTAAACACATCTACAAATTTAAGGTTATTAAGGCGTCCAAAATGGGTGATAACTGAATCAAAAATCTTTGTTACACTGAATAATGCACACATAGCAAGTTATTAATAAAAGCGTATTAAGATAAAAATAAAAACGTTCTATATGACCAAACCTGGTTTGGTTTAATAATATAAAACGTTTCATTTTATATTAAAAGCAGATCAGGTTCCATTCAAAATTGTCTGCTTATTTTGAGTTTTCCATTATAAAAGCTAAACATAAGTAAAATTTGCGAAGACATATAATTTATTTAACACTTTTATTGTTTTGCGATTATTCACAATATCAAATTAATATTTGTTTGAATAAAATTAATCTAGTGAAGTTATCTATCCTCGAATCCCTTTCAACAAACGGGTTGCAATACCTACTTGACAAGCCGTCAAACCATTAGGTGTTGTCATATGTTGCAATGTCCGATTCATGATTACAACTCAAGAACTGTTATTTGCTGGTACGTACTACGAGTATTATGGTTGGAGCACCTACTTCACTTCGCTGAATTTGCGATTAATATCCAAAATCGACTTTCTCTTCCTATTATCTCGCAAAGAAATCTTGATATCTTTTACACCACATGTCAAGGAACTTTAGAGTATTTTAAAGAAACAAACAGCTTATAGCAAGCATATAACATATTCAGAGGTAACAAGCATTGCTAACAGATACTTGCCAAGACAATCTTTGTATCTTAGTCATTGAAGATAAATAGTTTTCTAAACGTTTCCCGTGCAGTCGAGTTGGTGTCTATATTTATCCTTTCTATCCAAAAGAATCTGCCTGCTTAGATAATCTATCTCCTCAATTTCTGCTTTCAATATAAAAAATCAACTTTCAAGTACGTGTTTTGATTGTAGATTTTCCAGGTACCACTGACAGAACAAGTTTATTTGATCTCATCTATACTCATTCTAAACTCTTTTGTAGAAAAACTATAAAAAGGTTCTTGATCATGAAGATCAATTAAACGAATCCGACATTATGATATGTCATCAACTAATTGAAACTAAATTAAGTGTTAGCTGGTGATATGTAGGGCGCCTTGAAAATTTCTAGAATGAATGAGAAAAAATTACTATAAATGGTCAAAATGAAGTTGTTTCTCTTATGTCTCACATCAAATTTGACGACTCTTCCTTGAATCTGGTAATCATGGCATTGCACCAAGTGATACGGTCCGTTTTTGAACTTCAAATTATGTGGGATCCACCGCGAGCCCAGCTTTTCATATCAAATGTTTGTATAGGATTGATTGTATTTGACTCATTTCAATACCTAAGGAGACCGGAATTTCATGGTAGGTCATGAGCCTGTCTGTTTCGATCATATAGCACACATATGTTTTTGTTGTTAGAGCTGGACGGGACCACCACAGAATTCGTCATTGACCGAACCTGAATTCTGCAAACCAGTTATAAATAGTCGTCTTGCATGGTGCTTTATCGCCAAAAGCAGTTGAAGCTGAACGAGGCTCTACTGTTCTATTAAATTAGGTACACTTAAAATTGTAAAAAATCATACTACTAAAATGTTCATGACTAAATGCATAATGATGAAGACACGCAATTTTAAAATAACAATTTTAAATTAAACAAGCTGTATTCTACAGCCACAGTTCCATTTCAAAAGAAATATTACTTTTTAAATATTATTTACATAGTGGCCAGTTCAGAAACTTATAGTGCGCCTCAGGTATCATATACGTTTTAATTTAAAAGTTTAAAAACATCTTTCAATGCTATGGCGAAAGTTTCGGAGATAAAAAATCTTCTTTACATTTTTTTATATTTGGGCGGAATTTAAAGGTGGCAAGAGGTGGAGTTGCTACCGCAAAAATATTTCTAAGTGTGTTTCCGCTACTTTTAACTTTACCATTCATTTTTACAATTTCAATAAATTTAGAATTCTGTGCCTTTTGAGATGTCTTCGCTTGCCGCGGCTAAAAACACTAATAATACAATCAACTAAAAGAGTCATTCTCGTTAGCTCTTTAGCTATTGTAACTATTGTTGGCATATATATTTCTAAAGTAATTGGCGACTTTAATTGAAGTAAAATGAGAAGACTCATTTTTGACGTGATAACGTCTTATGAATCGATGAACGCCGGCTGTACGCACGAAAAAGCATGACTCATTGTCGCGTTCCGCCTGAGCCGGGCGTGCGAGCGAGAGCGCGGAACAATAGAGGCACGATCGGTCTAAGCGTTCGGCTTGTGACGTATCTATATCTTTACGTACAATTTAAGTAGAAAAGATTTGAATTTGAGTGGAAATAAATGTTAATTTATCAAAACATTGTCATTTTCAATTAACTTTGTATTATACAAAATAATGATAATTCAGTGATAATAATTCAATTCAATTCATAAAAGAATGCAATTTTTCGTCAATGTTTTCTTATGACATTATCACATAAAATTATCGTCTGTAAACCGACTTTACAGACAAGCAATTTCTTTTATTATAAAATTAACATGTAGGTATAATGAAAACATTGAACATGTCGAATAAATTTGGATTTTTTGTTTGACGTTTGCTTAATTTTTACTAACGATAAAAGTTAAGCAGAACATTCAATCGATTAAGAATACGAGTTGTAGAAACTGGAAACAAACCGTTTTAGAAATGGTTTGGCAATTAATTAATGTAATTAACACCGAATCTTTTAGGGTAAAGCATATTAATATTATATGGGGCGAAAATAATCTTAAAAGCTTAAAATGAATATTCAAATGGCGATTTATTAAAACTTCCTGGACTTTTTAAAAATATATGGGAGCATACTATAGCCCCTAGAGCCTGGTAAGCTTGCTACTCAAATAAAAAGATAAAAATTAGTCCAGTTGGATCGGTTTTGTCTTTTAAGTCTTGTATTCGGCTTGATCTTACAGTTGCAAATGATTAAAAATGTCCGCGAGACTATTTATAATAATCCTCGAAGGCTAATACACGTGACTTAAGTGTGTGTGATAAGTTCGTGATTTTTAGTAAGGTATTATCCTATTTATTGAAAATGCACCATCACACCGTTTCTCTAATTGGTTCATTCTCAACACTATTATCATTGTGTACGTCGTTAATGCGGACAATGCGTGTACGTACATGTGTGACGTTTGACGAAACCGTTTGGTAATTCTGAGTATGAAGTATGCTCTAGAACATACTTCGATTTCCACAATATTGCTGGTGAAAAATTGTGGATCGTACACCATGGACTCCATAAGCAATCACCTTCTTAGTCAAAAACAAGACGGCATGTATGTCCAATGCAAGAATTAACTGTTTTACTTACAGTTCAGCAATATTTTCATTCTGAACATAAAATGTGTGCATACGTTATCAGGTCGAGTCCTTGACTTTCGGACCAGGATCTACAGCCCTATAAGTCTTGGCGTCACCATTACTACTGCAGTAGATAGAAATAATAGTGTGGCTGCTTGTTCAGGTGATTCGACGCCGCTTCCTTATTGTAACTATAACTAACTAACTATTTAACTAACAAATTGGGTAGTTTAGTTACAAGCATCAAAAGTGGCTTAATAACTAATGTACAGTAAAACTTATTTTTATCAGACGCTACTGCCGTTCAACTAAAATACCGTGTTAATTGCCACTTACGACTCGTTTCCGTTCACGTATGATCACATTTTTATGTCGATACACGCACGTCAGGTAGGAAGCTTATATCCTGGAAATTGGTGTATCCAGAGTAAAGATTAAGTTAGGTGCTCGGTATTTTATCGTGCACTCGATACAAATATCCTCTGACTTTCAAGGACGTCATAAAAGAGGCTAAGTAGCGAGCATATTCTATCGCGGAATTAAATACGGTATTGCTTCAGAACAATGGTATCGGCAACATGAGTGTTATTGTCGGAGGAAAACCGAAACAGCTTTTAGTGCAGTGTAGTTCTGCTCACAAACGGGGTGCACGCGTTTATAAGTGAATTTGGGGTTTGTCGTTCGTTCACAAATCCAAAGTGGCGTGGAGTACATTTTCACCTCACCTGAATCTATATATTAAAGGTGATCTTCAAACGGAAAGCCTTTTGAATGAGTTATCCCTAACGGGGCAATGGCAAAATACGAAAGCGTTCATATTATAGCTTCGGCACTTAGGCGACTATGGGACACTAGTGGTTTTAATCGGTAAGAATTGGTTAGCCATTCATAGCGATATAACATACCTATTAAATCGTAAGAGAAGTTCCTAATTAATTAATTGTATATATGTTATAAAACAGTAGAACCCGATGTGTTTGAAGGTATGTATAAAAATTGAGAAGAAATTTTTGTCTGCTTTGTCTGCCTGTTTTGCATATTTCTAATATTCTAGATGGGAGGTAGTGGGGTTGTACAATATATAAAAATTCACATAAAACAGGCTGGGCTGTAAAATTCATTGTAAATTATTAAAAAGTAGTAATTTATTATAAAATATACTAAAATGATAAGTATACTTGCATGATACATTTCTTCTATTGCAAAGTGACAGAAATTTATATGTATAAATATGAGATATATTGCAACAATTGCAAAATATAAGACTCACATTTGGACGAGTATCTGATTCAAAAGTTTTCATAACATAATACTTCTTTTAATTTTGCCATAACTCGCGAAAATATTTTAAGTTATTCATTCTCAATTTATTGTTTTGCTAATGGCAGATATATGTTCCTAATCCATCTATGCCATAACAAAATAGAAAACGAAAATGGAATTTCTCATGTTCAAACTACAATCAAGTACTCAATGCTATTTTAATTTTAGTGTCATGCATATGACAAAAGCTTGTACCTTAAGTATTAATTTCAGTTGCAACATATTTATTATTTTAATTATTACAATGCATGTAAATTTAGAGCAAGATGTTGGTAGAGGCCCTTTACCACAACTGGTACATAATTGCATGCATTGCCATTCAGTGATATGTTCTATGACGAATTCGATTCTATGAGAATAGAACTGTGTAGTTGAGATTCTATCTGCGATAGAAAGCATGTGTCATTATTTTCATAGAAAATGTTTTTGTATATAATATTAATAAACAACATTAATAAAAAGCTTATGCCATGCATTTTATTTTATAATTTTTTGCATAGACAATGACATATGCAGCAAACAATGAGCATTAGTGAGCCTTCAAAATATGAATGTGATTGTTCTAATCTTATAGGTTCTATAAGATTAGAACATAGACTAGATTGAGTGGAAACGTGGTCTAACATACCTCACAGAGAATCACAAATTTATCTCTTGCTTTTATTCCATTTTACAGCAGATTGTTTTATTTATTTATAATACATAAACAAAATAAATAAATGATACATAGTTGTACAATAGTGTTTCAGCTATATCTAGATTGCAACATTAATTCTATATAATATTATTATAATTGGAATTCAAAATCACAATGAAAAGTTGACTACATTTTGGTTTTAGTAATGTAATAAATTCAGTTGCAACATTTAACCCAAGTCTGTTTGGGACAAGACAAAGCTAAGTCAATTAAAAAAAATGTTTTAAAATAATAATAATTCAACACTAACCTTTACATTCTCCAAATGTCGATGTTGTCCTTAAGCTAAATCTTGAGGTGTCTGGTTCCTATAACCAATGGTTATTTTTTATGAAAAATAGAATTCTAGCTGATAAATAGTCTCACAATTTATTCTCACCACTCTAATTGTAGAACGAGATGGTTTGCACAGAAGAAAAACTTGAACGCCAATTGAATGAGTCACTGTTTCAAGATCTGTACAAACAAATCAAGTTTTTCATTTTTTTCTGTTGAGTGTTATGTAATTAGATCTAAAAACTTTATTTTCAAATAAGTGTTGAGTAAGTTATCTTTTAACCTGTGATAATATTATATGTGAAAAATATTTTTTAATAGACATAACTATAAATTAACGATTTTCAGATTTATTCTTTTACTTTTGCTGTGAATTTTGCTTTTGCCATATTTCACGATTGTAGATCAATGGCAAGTACACTGTACATTATCATCTACTTGCAAATATCAAAATATGTTTATGCCTTATAAAGAATGATGGTTATATTTTTGATTTTGTTGTCTTAGAAGTAATTTTAACTTCATAGCTCCATGCGTTTTAGGAAAAAGGATTTTGGCAGATGAACAGACGAAGAAACAGATGAATCGGATAAACAGAAGTGCAAGAATTTAAAGGGATTCTTATAAATTCTCACAAAACCTCTATTACATTAAATAACATCAAATGTTCTCATTAAATTTATACATATTATATAAATAATAGTATCCTTTTGGAATATGAAAGGAATATGAAAAGTAGTGAAACTCACTCATAAACATCACCAATCATAAAAGAAATTGAAATCTGAAAGTATACCTAATTGAAATACAAAATTCAAGTCAGCTAAAACACATTTGAATATTTTTTGAGGTTTGATATGTCAAGTTTTGATAATTGTGACTAACAATCAAATTCATTTTGTGAAGTCAAAATTTAAAGAATCTGTCTATCTCAGAATATATTCCAATTGGAATGAAACTGGAGCAGTTTCAGATATCAATAATCATTTTAATGCTACTGTTGATGGGAAGTTACTATTCTATTTCATATTTTTCCTTTATGTTAGTATTTCTAAGTTATTTTTACTTACTTACTTAAAAAATCATATTTGTGTAAATTTTAAAAATTTACTTTTTTATTATATGTTCACAATATTTTATATAAAGAATCAAAATAGAGGAAAGTAGTTCTTGAAGCCATATATATTATTTCATTTATAAGTAAAGATATAAAAATCACAACTTCAACTGGGTTTCAAGGTATATATGTAACTAATGATAATATCTAATGTAAGAACTGTGTAATATATATGTAGTTTATATATATTATAATATTTGTAGTTTATATATATATATACATAGTAGAATATAAACAATGAATATGTAAATATTCTTTGAAATTGTTCATGTAAATACATCATAAATGTCCCAAATGTTTCTATTTCAATGTTGTTACGAAAGTAGTCTAAATTACATAGAACAAAAATCATTCTAAAACGCTGCAATATGATGTGTGCAAGAAAGTAAAAAAAAAAAATTAATAATGTCTAATCCAAAAAGCTTATTGATGGAGATATAATATTGTTGCAATTGGTAAAACACAAACAGGTATGTATTTTATACAAGATAGCCTCTCCAACACAGGGTATAAAGTTGTATTAAGATAGAGAATATGTTATAATTATATTTTTAATTCTTTCATAAACTGTTTTTTAATTTTTGTACAATTGTTATTTTTGTGCATACAATACAGTTAATTTATGCTTTGTGAAATATGACAATATGCACTTATACCAAAGATATGATCATGTTGGCATATTTTATAGTCAGGACAAGATATATATTTATATATACATATATATATATATATATATATAATTAAATAATTTTAAAAACTTACCTCTATTAAATTCTTGCATTTCCATAGTATTTATTATACTTTGTCTGTAATTACGGCCTTTGGTACCCAAAGGTACATCATCAAGAACTGATATATCATATTGGTCATTTAAAGAAGTCATTCTTTATATATACTAAGTGATCTCTCCCACTTTTTTCCTGGCTGAAGTACTATGTGTTTAGCTACTATTTCTTCTGAATCTACCACTGCCTTTACAACTTCTGTGTTTTCATACTCACAATCATTTATGTTGCACATTGTCATATTTTCATAATCATTATTTTTTATCAAAGTAACATTGCCTTTCAATAAATCTGGTTTATTTTTCTTGTAACTTTCAATTTTGGATTTGTAGGTGTCAACATTTATGATGGTTTCATTACAATCAATATTTGTAGTTTTAAATTAGGACTATCAAACACCATAATAACAGAGTTATAAAATCATTTCTGTTTTCTAGTTGTTACAAAACTCATGCATACATTGCTTTTACTAGTTTCCAATTCATTTTCTGAGTTATCTTTATCTGATAGAGTAGAACTATTATTTATGTCTTGTGAAACAGAGTGACTAGCTTCCTCTTCAGATATATCATTTGCAATTGTAATATTTTGCATAAAGTTACTATTATTTGCTTTGTTTACGTCATAAAAAGTTTTATCCCAATATCCATCAGATAAATTCAATGATCTTTGTACATCTGGGTAAATATCTGTTTCATCATCTATATCTTTTTCTATTTTTTGATTTTCTGCAAAATCATTATTGCTAAATTCAACCTCTTCACAAAAATTTGTCCCGCTACTTTCATCAAATAAATTAGGCAAATCAGTAGAATTAAGTAAATCATCATTAACTTCTGAGTGACTTTGGTTTTCATGAATTCTATCGGATTTGAATTCATTTTCAATATTTACAGAACAATTTTGTGAAGAGTACAAAATACATGAAGGCATTTTCTGATAATATCTTTGAAATAATGAATCATTTAAACGTTGAATACAAATTCTAGGTTTTGACTTTGAACATACGCCTGACCACAGTTTTTATCTATAGCATCTAAACTATTACATGTGTCATATAAAGATTTTGAAGGTGAATTTTTATGACTTTCACAGTTTTCTATAATATTTTGGTAATCAACTAGAGATTTATTACTATTGTTGTAATCATCCAGCACTGTTTCATTTGCATCTCTTAAGCTGCTATTTTTAGATGAGCATCTATCACATCCAGACATATTTGTAAAACCATAGAATGGTTCAAAATTAGTGACATCTAATACTGCAGATGAAGTTTTACTTTCGCTCAACATAGGACTGGGATTAGATTTAAAGGATTCCTTTTTATCACAGCAATCTCCACTGAAATTAAAATCTAATGTTGAGCTAGAGGAATAACAGGCTTCTTTGTTCATTTTGAAATCCTTTTCAGATGATATATTCAAAGGAACAACATTATTTGTTATTTGAAAATCATTTACTGATGGATTATTAATATTTTCTGATGAATATTTTACAAAAGAATTTTCTAACGATTTATCTGCAATATAGTATTCTTGACAGATTTTATTTGGCATACTTCTATTAATGCTTGATTTTTTTTCTAATGTATTATCAGCAGCCTCATAACATAACTGGTTTATATCCATATACTCTTTAGTGTTGTTATAATCTTTTGATGATTTTTCATCTTCACATACAAAAATAGGAGAAAAACTATATACACTTTTCCAGTATTTTTTTTATAAGAGGTGTGCTAGTTGTTGGATTACATCCTTTTCTGGTGTTTTAAAATTTTCTGTTAATCTGTGTTTTTAAATCAATATATGGCACACATTTAGCTTTACAATTGGCATTTGCTTTTAAGTCTTTTAATAAGCACATATTATTTACTAAGTTATTGATAGAGAGATCCTGACTATTTACGTTCTTAGTATCAGTCTCAATAATTAATTTATGTTTCCTTAAATCACTGACATTGCTTGTTGAGTATGAATTTTTATCTTGATTTTCTTTATCAGAATCTGTAAATGTAATAATAATATAAGCTCACACTTATTTCCTAGCAGGGTAGGCAGAGGCTATAGATTATAGTTAGCCTACTTTCATTATCCTTTTCAAATGGTCAAACCACTGCAACATACCTTTTTGTACTCTAGTCTAGTCTCTAAATTTTCTTTCAGACCACACCTCTCTGACACCACTGTTCCTACATCTATCTTTCAAAAACAGTCCATATATATTACGCCGAGATCGCATCTCCACCACATTCTATTCTACTTTTATTTTTCTTTTACCATATTTAACTTCCACTAACATATCATTGTATGATTATTTCACTACCCCATTATATTATGGATAGCTAAATATAACTGTTGTAAAACACTTTTACTACTCACAATAGTAAGCATGGCCCTATTCACTTCATTTCCTGTAGACACACTCTCTTTCAACATCTCCTATCACTTTTATGATTATTTATAAATTGACTACCTAAGTTTACAAACATTTTCACTTGTTGAACACTGCCTTCAATAAATATATATATATATATATATATATATATATATATATATATATATATATATATATATATATATATATATATATATATATATATATTTATATATATATCATTCAGTCATGCTTTTATTTTTTTCAAACACCATGACTTTAGTTTTGCTGACATTTACTTTCCTATCTCTTTTCTTATAAATACAAAAAATTAACATTATCTTACTAACAATATATATTAGTTGCAATATTAAATAATACCTTCACTTGTATTGGAAAAATTAATCTTGAACTTTCTGTATTTTCTAATGGAGGATGAAGCTTCAGTTGTATTATCTTTCCTGGAAAGAAAGACCAAGCAAAAACATTTATTTAGAACATGCATTAGATTTATATATTACAGTGGAATCTCAATAACTTGAATTTCAAGGAAAATGCAAAAATTTGAGTTAACAAGTTTTCGACTTAACAAGAACTTCAAGATACATGTGACTGTGTCGACAAGGAACAAACATAACATTCACAGCTGTGTTATTTAGAAAGTTTCATGAATGTATTCATTCATAGCACTTGTACAAGACAAAAACAATAGATTAGAAGCCCCAAACCCGAACTTTCATTTTGGAATTTATTGCTATTATTTCAGGGAATTCCAAGTAAGACGTCATGACTTACGGAGTCTCCTTTTTCAAATTCGAGTTATAGAGTATAAATATGTATTATCAATACTTCGTAGGGAAATAACCTTTTATTCAAGTTACAAAGTCTAAATAATTCGAGATACCGCGTATTTAGGGGTTCATCGGAAGGGAATGGCAATTTCTTTCAACTTACTGAGGATTTCGACTTAACGAGGTTCGAGTTATTGAGATTCCACTGTATATACTGGATAGTTATTGAAAATCCAAACAATTTGACTTTTTTATAATCGATAAAATTATAAACTGCTCTTATCTTTACATCAAAGTAGATATTATTGTTAATCTAAAAGAAAGACTGTGTTATAGAAAGTTATAACTAGTTATGATTAAAGAACTGAGTAAAATAAAAAATAATTGTGTTTAATTATTATAATAGCATAATTTAGATTGATTGTAAAAATTAGAAAATAAATTGAATTGAAACATGCTATAAATTTTTCTTACATTTTTAGTCTATCTCCCTCCTTAGTAAAAAATGCATTAAAAAAATCTGACAGACCCATTAAAAGATACTTACAATCATTTATTTGTAACCTTTCTATAATATGACTTTCATATTTTATGTGTAAAATATGTTGGTATGTTATGAAGTATGCAAATACATCAAACGATTAACTTTCTTACAAATCAATAACTATTAGTTATGAAAGCAATCCACATTCATATTCTAAATGAAATGTGATTTTTGAGTTTGATTGTTGCTGCCGAGCTTAAGTTCAAAAAATTTTGAAATACAATTTAAAATCTATTCCAACAACATAAGGATGTGATAAATATATTTAATGCAGTTGTAATTTTTGCTAGAATAATATGTACATACGAAATATTAGGTCCGGGAATAATTTTTTATATTTCATAAGTGAAAAGTTGCAATAAAATCTCTTTGGTTGTGCTGTTTGTATCTGACCGGTTTTGATACCAATAAACAGATGACATTAAAAAAAAGAAAATAGAAAGTCTCACATTTTTCTATTGTTTTTGTGTCTACCAAAATGATTGAATCAAAGTAGAATATCGATACATTTTGAAGTTATATTACAAAAAGAGAAAATGCGACATAAGCAGCAAAAAATTGTTACATTTATGAACCTAATGCAGTGTTAGTAAGAGTAGCACAAAACTGATTCAAATGTTTTCAGTCCAGTTTTTGAAGTCAAAGATAAACCTCTCTGATCGACCTTTACGATTAAAGTCAATGCCATTTTGGAAAAAGTTGAGCAATATTGGCATATTAGTTTTACAACATAGCTGAAGAGCTGGGATTGACCACAAACAGACTTGAGACATTTGTAAAAATCTGGATATAAAAAGCTCAATACTTGGGCCCCAGTTGAAAAGATTGACCACCTGTGATGATGAATGAATTACCCTGACAAGAATGTGTGAAAAGATCATGGTTAAAAGGCAAGCAAGCTCCAGACTATAATGAAATCTGGACTAACTCTCAATAAGTTAATACTATGCATGGTGGAATTGGAAGGGCATTATTCACTATGAGCTTTTAACACCGGACAAAACTAACAAGCAAGAAGTAAAGTAAAAACATCCAGAATTGATCAACAGAAAGGGTGTGGTTTTTGCCCAAGATAATTCCAGACCACACATATCTTTAGCCACTCAGCAAATATTGAGAGAGTTTGGTTGAGAAATATTAATGAATCCACCATATACACCACTTTGACCTTGCACCCTCAGATTTTTACCTGTGTCGGTCTCTTCGGAATTCTTTAGGGAATGTAAGGTTAACATCAGAGGACTGTTAAAATTAGTTGTCGCTGTTTTCTCATCAGAAGTCCCAAAATTTCTACAAAATGGCAACAAGTTGTTGAACAAAATTGCATGTATATATTATATTAAATGTAAATAATATAGGATGAATAATTATCTTGGATTTGTATATAAAATATGAAAAAACCTTTTTCCTGGCCCAATATAAAACAAAGTATGTTTGCCATACAAATAATGACAAACACACTTTCGTTTTTCAAACTTTTAAATTGTTGCATAAGCTCTTTTATTGATTTAAATTTTATTTTAGGAATAACCTGATGACTCAGTGCAAATCTAATATATTAAAAATAAACTAAATTGGAAATTTTAATTACTATATACTAAAGGACACAGCCAGGAAATTAATATGTTTAGATTGGGTATTTCAACTGCATAATTTTTTATTTTTATTTTTAATAATTAATTAATAAAAAACTATTTATTAATTATACTATCAATTTGGTTATTCTCTTGTTAAAGATAAAGGTTCCTAATTTTAAAACAAGCATTGAAAGATCATTAATGAATATAATGAATGAATTATGTGACTTTGTGCTAACTAATATTTCTGTAGTAAGTTTCAAGATATAAGTATTACCCAAAATAATCAATTCTGTTAAGAGAAGAGGTATGAAAATAAATGCTGGCAACTCTATGGTCATGGTATTTAAAACAAATGGAAGCATACGTGATTATGATACATGTGAGAGGATTGAACAAGTGAAAGTGTTTAGTCTACTTGGGTAGTTTGCTTATGACAAAAACATGCTAGTGTTACTGAAAGTTAGGTTTGGCAGAAGAAACATGAAACTAGAATCAATATAGTGTATATGCAATTCCGATATGTGTGGGAAAGAAAGAAATATATAGCAAGTCTTTAATGAAATACGGAAATCATTTTTGTGATTAATTCTAAAAATAGTACTTACTTATTGAAGTGAAATTTATCACAGACATCATTTGATGGAGGATTATGTGTTTTCGGAGATAGTGTAGACCGTAAAAGCTGGTCAAACAATTCATTCCTTTTAACATGAATCGACTTATCTGGAGTCAAATACGTTAATTTTGCAATTGAGTCGTTAATGTATGGTTCTATATCTGTAACTATCCTTTAACATATTTTCGTCGCCGAAGTTTTGGCTTTTATTAATTATGTTTTGATTGTTTGATGCTATAGAAGACAATTCCGTTTCGCTTGTTTAATGTTGTCAATATAAAAAGCTTCGAAAGCACATTGTTTCTCGTCTAGAACATGAAATCCATTTTGTCTTTTTAGATTTATATGTTCTTTGCATATTATCAATACTTTAGAAGTAACTAACAAGCTGAAAACTCAAAAACATCAAACTATAATCATAACCTCTAGAAAGCCGAAGACGAGTTTACAAATTCAAATTTTATCTCAAATGTTTCCACTGTTTATTGCCAGACAACAATTGAACGTTTGATTGAAAAAGTGTTTTGAATTACAGATGTGTCACAGATTAGATATTATCGTTTTGTGTCAACCCATACACATTCGTGCAAATGTTAAGACGAAATATTTAAGTTACGAAGGAAGGTGTACTAGTCATTTGGTTCGTGGATCAAACTTAAATATATGGAATCAATAAATCGTATACACTTAAGTAGTTTGTTCTATATTGAGAGTGGAAAAAGCAAGGAAGTTGTATTGTTTCGCTATAAAAATAACATACATATATCTTGCTTCCATGTTACTTGCTAGTTAATTAAGTAAGGGCGGCGGCAGTTCCGTTCAATTATTTATGGTTATTTTTTGATTTTTATTTAGTTCTGGAAATAGTTTTCATATTTAAGTTTAATTCTTCTGAAAGCATCAACCACTAATGAGAAGTCGCGAGATTATATAATCCGGCTTAACCCAGTCAAAACTAAGCTGAATTGGTACCCCCGGCACATATAACAATATAGTTTCCGTCCATTCGTCTCTACGGGATGTAGAGACGAATGGATGGAAGCTATATCTCTTTCTGCCATTCTTTAATCATCTCATTCTTAAATCTCTTCCTAAGCAACCGACAGAGTAAAGCAGGCAAAGCAGGGTTTCGGTTTTAGTCAATTGATTACGTTCACTTAACCCTTCTCGCAATTATAACGCCAGTCTGCAGGCAGCACACCAGCCAGTAGCGGCAATGCCGCCGTACTTACAGAAAAATAAGAATACCTATACTTACCTAATGCTCACAGTAATAGTACTGTGAGCATTGGAATATAGATTCCATAATTAATATTGGCTTTTGGTGTCTCTTGTGTTCTGATCAGAGTATTGCGAACAATATGCAAATTTGCAGTTCGTGTCAATACCCTGCTACATATGCCAGAGTCGACACATATACATAGTAAAAAACAGACTTTAGAGACATATATCTCACCCCCCCACGACGTAGTCAACACTTGAAAATCTTGGAAAACCTTTTAGAAGTTCTGTCTCCAATACTTGGCACAGACTGTGGAAATGAGAGGCGCTCGTCCAAAATCACTAGCAACGTTGTAAATGTGGCAACAGCCCGTGTGAAATCACCTCCCATATTTATAGTAGGCGGTCTGTACAGATTTCCTTTCATGATTAAGGAACAAAATTTGGCTGGCGAATAATCTAGCCGGTTACGTTCGTTCTAGTCTCGTATCACACAGTTTCTTGATTTCAGCACGGGAAGGTGTCTCCACGATTATAAGTTATTCGCATAGGCCATAACTCCAACCAAGAATGGGAGACACAGCAAACACCATTGAATGAATTTCTTCCACCTCACCTCTAGACTGACGAAAAACTTAAGCCTATGGTTCGTATAATCGACAAAAAGAGCATATAAGAGTCTATAAAGAGTAATGGATAAATAGATTATATATAGGTTAGGTGGGACTTTTCCCACTTAATTTTGGTCATTAACATGGGCTACTATGCATTGCCGAAAAATAATGGAACACAAGTTGCATGTGCAACTTATATCCCATTCTTTTTCGACAATGCATGTCGAGGAAATCCACTGTCAAATATGTATTTGACAGCGGATTTCCTCGACACACCTTCGGTACGATCTTCCCACCAGGAATTCATGCTGGTATATGTTTAAACGCCGTCTCTCTAGTCACAAATGTCAACTTTCTAGTATTATTCCCAAATCTAGAAATAAGATGTTGGCGATAAGCTTTCGGATTTGCCATTCACTCGTCGTATCCTTTAGAGTTGACAAGTAAACAGACTTTCTTTCACACTTTGGAAAACTCTCCCTCATTAACAATCTTTCTAATATACCCTAACCTCAAAAACAAAAACAGTATTAGTGATCTATATTTGTGCTTATACACTTAAATGGAGGCTTAAATAAACAAATAAATAAAGAAAAAAAGAAAGAAAAGAAGAAAGGAAGGAAGACGTCGTAGTCAACTAAGAGCAGCAGGGCACACCTCTGCTGAAAGTGCTCAAAATCGAGATAGCATAGGGATGATCGATATTCATCGATGTTGTATAAACATCGATGTTTTACCGGAAAACATCGATGTTTTAACATCGATAGGTTGACTTCGATATCATCGAAACATCGATGTTACTAGAATAAAAGTATCGTAATGTCAATTATTCTTTGGGGCGCTGTCTAGCGTACATTAGGTGTACTAGCTTCAATTAAATGTTGCATAGTCATTAGCAGATGACTATCAAGTTCCAACTATTTTCCACTAGATGGCACTGATCATAATCGGAGAACCTAAGCAAGCCCAAAGCCGAACGAATAACTCCGAATAAGTTTGTTTTCATTTCTCAACATATAAAGAAAAATGTCAACTTAAATTACGCTCGGCGTTTACTTGATGAGTTTCTATTCGTAGTTTGTGTTGATGAGTGAGGTGTTGTTTGTGAGTAAACTTGTGAAGCGGACGCGAATTTAATTTACTATTGATTTTGTAAATAATGAAACTTCGTAAACGAAATAACAGGTAAGGTAACATTATTTACATTTTTATTCTGTATTATATTATTATTTCTTTCTCCAGTAAATTTTGCTATAACTTATTATTCCAATTTTAGGTTATCTTGTAAAAAGTGGATAAATTACGAGAAAAAAATTTGCCTGCTTGCTGCTTTTATTTTGCATTGAAGGACTGCTAAGGATTCTTTTTCGGTGTTGTTGGCTTTGCATGCAGGTGAGTGAATTACTAAATCCTAAACGTTTATTGTACTGCACTGCATGCTGGCCGAGTAACGGAAGGATTGCATAGGGTTGGGAATGAGCGATATTAATCGATATTTGCGAACTCTTATTATTATCAAAAATGTTTTTTGTAATTTTTTCTCAGTACATAGTGTTGTAATTAATGTATTCAACGCATTTTAGATTATGATAAATAAGTAGGTATAACGAAGAAGCATATAATAATTTGATTATTATTTTTTAATTTAGGTATTATAAAATGCCACCAAAGAGTCAATACTGGCAATATTTTGAAAAATAAATGATACTAGCACCAAATGTCGTTCCTGTGGAAAAATTTTAAAACTGCTGGTAACACTACCAATTTGAAATGTCATTTAGATAAAAACATCCGAATTCAATGCCCAAGTATGAACCTATGAGAACTACATCATCCTCAACTCCAACAACTTTTAAAGAACCTAGTGTTGTGCCTTCAACTAGTACTGCTACTAATGTTACAATGGAAATGTCTGAATCAGGGAGTGATTGTTATTCTGAAAAAGTTACACAGATAGTGTCAAAAATTATTCTCCCAACCAACTCTAAGCTCTAGCTTTAGTAAAATATCTCAATATGGTGATATGGGCTCAAAGGGAATTCAGTTGACGAATAGCATTTTATACATGATTTGTAAAGACTCACAACCTTTTCAAATTGTAGAAAATGAAGGTTTTCTGACTTTAATGAAAACTGCTTGTCCATTGTACAAGGTGCCTTCACGATTTACTTTGAAAAGGATGTTAGATACCAAATATGACATTATTAGAGAACACTTCAAAGGGAAACTTCAAAACGTGAGTAGTTTGACTTTAACGACAGACATTTGGACAGACACGATGCAAACTAGAAGTTTTTGGGAGTGACTGTTCTATTTTGTAATGAGGAGGATAAATTAGAATCTGTATCGTTGGGAGTTTATGATTTAACGCAATCTCATACTGCGGAATATATAGCGAATATATTATTGAAGACCTGTATCGAATGGAATATTGAAAAAATAAAATAGTGGCAGTTGTCACTGATGCTGGCGCTAATATTGTTAAAGCAATAGAAATTTCGTTTGGTAGAAGTCGTCATATACACTGCTATGCCCATATGTTAAATTTGGTGGCACAAAATCCATCGATAAAACGCCTAATTTGCCTGACCTAATAGCTGCAGTTAAAGAATTGTAACGTGGTTCAAACAATGTATTGCTGCTAGTGATGAATTGAGGCGAGAATCTGATTTGAAACTGATACAAGATGTGACCACTCGTTGGAACTCAACATTTTACATGATTGAAAGATTTTAAAACAGGCCCTGCAATCAATAATATTATTAATTGCCACACCAGTGCACCAGAAATGTTGAATGCAAAACAAATTATTGATTTAACTGAAGTTTGTGAGATTTTACGACCAATTGAAATAACTACTCGTGAAGTCTGGTGAAAAATATGTAACATGTAGTAAAGTTATCCCATTTACATCAGATTACTTACTATAAAAGTGACAGGCTTCGAACCATAACAGACAATTGGAGATAATTTAAAAATAACGTAATTGAAGAAATAAAGAAACGATTGCTACAAACAGAAAACGTTAATATCCTTGCTGTTGCCACTCTATTAGATCCTCGGTTCAAAAATATACATTTCCAAGATGCATTAGCCTGTTCCAGAGGCATTAGAGTATCAAGGAATTTATTTCAGATATTGAGACGAATGAAAAAATGAAAATGATCAATTAACAGAGACAAGACCAGTCGAAGAAGAAACTGTAGATATATGGCAAGACCATTATAAACTTGTCAACAAAAGAACAATATTTTGTCTGGTCAACGGGACACAAGCATGCCTCTGAGTTACAAATTTATAAAAAGTCCGGTGGCTGACTTAAAACAAGACCCTTTACATTTATGGAAGGCACTAGAATCCACCTGCCTAATTTAAAGAAAATTGCTCAAGTATTTGTGTTGCACAGCAACATCCACAGCTTGAAAGGTTTCTTTCCAAAGCTGGTCAGCTTCTATACCAGCAACGGAACAGACTAAAAGGAAAACACTTATCAAAGTTAATTTTTACACCTAAAAAATACTGGGAATGATAATTTTTCTTATTATTTTTGTGATTTCTACGTGTCTCAGGAAGAGTGGGCTTTTAAATTTAATGTCATTTTCTAATAATAAAACATTATATAAATATAATAGACAGTTTTATTTGTTTCCAAAACATCGATGTTTTTCTAATATCATCCCTAAGATAGCATCAATTGTTTTCTGTGTGATTTGACAAGCATAATACGAGTGCTATTTATGTTTCCGGAATATCAAAGAAACAAACATCTATCATTCAATATGGTTTTATTGCTTTTCAAAATATATTCATGATGATCGATGCACTTTTGCATACGCTGAAACTAATTTTATAGCATTTTTATATTCTGAATGAGATATCTCCAAACTTGCATTTTGAACGCATCAATGGCTTCTTCACGGCCCAAAAACGTTGACCACGTAATTTATTTTTCACACTTGGGAATAAAATAGAAATCGTTGGGTGTCAAATCAGCTACAACGGCGGATGACTTTTCAATTTGATCTTTTGATCTTCCAAAACCGAATTGTTTCGGCCGACGTGTGACATTTAGCATTGTCGTGATGAAGAATGATTCTGCGTTGTCGGTTGTTTTTCTTATTTCTTCAAAGACTTCTGGCAACAAATTGTCGCGTACCACTCCGAATTAAACGTTTTATGTTTTCTAGTGGCACTGTAACCGTATGTCCATTTATACCAAAAAAACAGGCAACCATTTGCTTTTATAGTGCTTTTGGTACGAATCACTTTTATTTAATTTCGGCTCAACACCCACATTGTTGACTGTTGTTTAGTTTTGAGGCCACACGCATAGAACCAAAATTCATCACCTGTATAGATATTATAAACAGCTTTTAATTTATAAACGCATCATGATTGTATTTTTTTGTCATTTTTTCCATCAATCGATACAATAATATGAATAGTTTAAGATTCACTGATGATGTTTCACCACCAACAAATACATATCTGAGCTGAAAACATTTGAAAAGATGACCACAATGCCTTGAATAATTGATTGAGGAATGATGAATTAAATTAATGACTTCATCCTTTCAATATAATGAATGATTTATTTTGCCTATATTTTGATGTAATTTTGTCTGTCAATTTTGTCCAACAAATTTTGTTGCCATTTGAAGCAAAATCCCATGGGCTGTAAAAATTTGGGAGACTTCCGATGAAAAAACTGCGATAAGTAGTTTTGACAATCCCTCTGATGATGTTACCTATTATATGCTTTACCCTACCTAAAGAATTCTGAGAAGAGACCGACGCAGGTGAAAATCTGAGGGTGCAAGGTTAGGATTGTATGGTGGATGTATTAACACTCCCCAATGGTCTTAATATTTTTTGAATGGCTAAAGATGTGTGTGGTCTGGTATTATCATGGTGAAAAACCACACCCTTTCTGTTATTTAATTTCGACCATTTTTTCTCTAGTTCTTGCCTAAGTCTCATCAACTGTTGGCAGTAAAGATCCTAATTAGGTTTTGCCGCACTATGGTCCAAAATTAATTCTGATTAGACAAAATTATCTAAATGAATAATTTACCTTAATTGAGATATTTGAATAATATATAATACCTGCTTAAAATATTTAAAATGAGTTTACTGTTGCAAAAATATGGAACGAAACATATTTTTTTTTGCAATCTATATAGAAAACAATTTTCTTTTCTTTAATAAATACTTTTTTCAAATAAAATAGTTACGCGATGGGTTGAAAACACTCTGATACAAAGTCTATACTAATATCGCTTTGCAAGGATCTTCTGGATGGAGTTGAATTTATAAAGTGATGTCATCCCAGATGCGATAATCGGTGCTAGGCCAAAGAGCTTAGTTTTATAGCAAGAAAAATCCCGCTGAAGAGCAAGATAATTACTCTTCATCAGAATCAATGTCATAACCGTTGCCTTATTGTTCGTTCGGCCCAGCCCAATAGGATTCTATCGTCCTTTTTCTTTTTAGGTATTTTCTTTGGGTACTAACTAATTATTGGATCTGAAGAGATAAGAAGTAGATGCATTATATCTTCAATATTTTTGTTCTTAACATTTTTCTAGTGATATTCTCTACAATTTTGTAGGACTTTATTTCTTGCTTCTTATGCCTCTTTCGATAACATTTCAATGGGTAAATGTTGTTAATTATTTACACTCCATGTATTACTAACTTATGAATTGTTACAGGCATCGGATACCAATTATAATGTTCTAAGTACAATTTCTGCTTTTTTTGCATACTTTTCAAAACTATTTCATTGATTTTATATCTGCATGACATTGTTTTAAAATCACTCTAACGCAATTTATTAACTCGATGTTCTGTCCTGTAATTTCTGACACATGCTCAGCATTACTATAAAATATACGAGCTGCATTTCTAGTGTTTGTAGTGTTCTTTCCAGGTTTAGGAATATCAGCTAGCAGTCCCAAATTTTTTCAGCTTTCTTTGAATATTTTTTTGTCTTAATACTTTCTTTGTCTGTTTTCTAACCTTCCATTTCTTGATTCTTAAACAATATGCAATATGTAGGTAACATTCGAGCTATTATCCAAGCATGTAATGAGGAAATCCAAAGGAAAACATTTTATTTACATGTTTTTTTCAAAACATTTAGATTATTCATTTTGATGGCTTTGCACCACAAATATAGTATAATTTTGCTGTTGCATTTTCGCTTAATGCATTACAAATTTCTCCCTCTATCATGGTTAATATCTATTTTGAAATAATGTTCAGTTCAAATTTTCTTATTTTTACTTTGGTTGGCATAAGATTGACTATTTGTCGATTTATGACTGCAACTTGCGTTTTTGTAAAATTTTCATTTTCTTTTCAAACATTATTTTTATTAGTCTACAATAAAAGTAGATGACGTTCGTGGATTTTGCCATAAAATGATTTCATCACCATCTGTCTTAAGTGCTATAATGCGAATTAGCACAAGCGATATGGTAAACATATATGAATAGTATCCATTTTTTCCATTTTGATTATAAGTGTTATGTTATAAATCTTTATAGGTAGGGAAAATATTTGCATTATGCTCTTTACTAATAAGACAAAGTGAAATTTACTGCTTCTTTGTCTTTTGTTATCGATAAACACGCCAATGTTCGGTTTGCATACTTTTTTTAGTAATTTATCTCTACCTCACATATATGCTCGTTTAACCTTAGTGGCTCTCTTAGGCGAATAAACTATCACTGATATAAGGTGCCCAACTATTTTTGTTCAAAAGAGTACACTTGCAAGTATTTCATAGGTGAAAAAATAAGAAAAACGATAAAAGCTTCATGTTTTTAAAACATATTTTCTTTGAGTTGATTTTTTGCTAAATGAAGGTGTTCGTCCAATAATGTAGCCACATCCGAACAACTTTTATTTTGCACATTAAATTTGACTATTAAGACGGCAGATAATGTTTTACAGAAAGTTGAGACTCTCACTGCTCCAATAATCATTCCCTAGTGAAAATACACTTTCAAAAGCAGCATTAGTGTCTGGACAACATAAGAAAATTTCTATTAAAACTTTTAAATTTTCATGTGGGATATGTTCTACTTTAAAATGCCGAAAGATTTCTACCTATCTTTTGTCAAGTTCTATTTTCTCATCGTTCCATTTCTTCAATTTTTCTTCATTAAATATAAATTTACTCTTCAAATTTCTTCAAAGAGAAAATTGTCATTAATAACAATATCTTTTACTTCCTTCATTACAAATTCGACTGCTGAAGAAACTTCTTTCCATTCAATTTTATTATTTAGAAGGGTCCATTTGAAATGCAATGCAATTTATCATGCATCTTTTGAGAAATATTCATAATGTCGTCCCTTTATGAGACAATTTTGCCAAAGAAATAATGGTAATTGAAGTAGCCGTTCCTAAAAAATAGATTAGAACATCTACTTAGAAATGTCGTATTGAAACCTGACCAACCTGACCGACGCATGATAATGCGAAGACTGTCAAGCATACCGTACACACTGCACATCAAAGATCAGCCTGGGATTACGTACACAAATATTGAGAGATAGATATATCCATCTCTTTCACAGATGTAATTTTGACGTTGTTAGAAAAGAGGTCTGTAGTATCTATCTATCTCCAGGTACATAATACGGCCGCTCAATAGTGCCGGAAACGCACCCATATGTGCGCGCGAAATTCAAATCACTGTCAAACTCATGTCTGGTGTTTGCCCTGTCCTCTGACGTGCCGGAAACGGCTAGCAATATGCGCGTGAAATTCAAATCACTGTCAAAATAATTTTAAATATTTAATTAATGAAATTGAAATAAAATAACCTAAAATGTTTTAGAAATACAAAGGATAAAATTATACAAATGAGTACTTTCAGAGTAGCGGATTTGAAAAGAGTACGGTTTGCGAAAAGAGTACAAAAATCAGTAAATGAGTACAGTTGGTCACGTTACTGATAACATTTCTGCATCACGTTTTCCTTTTGAGCAGACTTACTTGTGTCACATAAGTTAATTCCTTTGGACTAAGTTGTTGCAAAATAGGTCCCACGTGCCTTGTTTTTGTTTTTTTAATACTACTCGTAAACTTTTTTAAGTCACCCAGCCATTAAAGGTTTATATTTTTATGTGTAGAAGGCAATAGTTCTCCTTGAAGTTCGTTTTATATTTTTAAGAATATTATTTTAATTTCTATGAGCTCAAGTTTTATTTTTACATATGACCAAAAATTATTACTTCGTTTCCTAATATCTAACAAAAAATTATCACCACATTCTTCTAAATTAAATTTTTTAACTATATATCCTATATGTACACTATTAGTTTTTTTACTGATTTTTGATTCACTGTACCAGACTTTAAAAAGTTTGTAGTGGTTGATTCGAAACTTATGCATCAGTAGACATATTTGAAGAAAAAACTAAATTGCAAAAAATATGCAGACATGTAATTAATAAATAGATGGCTACCTATATGAAACTAAATATATTTTCATAAATTGATGTTAATACCAAAGTTGTTAGATCAGTAATATTATGAATTATAAAAATTCCTCTTAATTACTACAGAAGATAAATAAAAGATTTAATGCTTTACTAAGTTAAATCATGACTCTTACTTACTTGTAAGGTAATGAATTATTATTAAAATAACTTGTAATTAGTGAATGCGAGTATTGTTTACAGATATTCTCCGCCGACTAAACAGCACTAATAAGTTTGTCACCGCAGACCGGCTTATATCTGTTTTTCTCTAAACAATAGGCGTTTAACTGTTTTTACTCTAAACAATAGACGCTTTAAAAATACAAAACTGTGCTTTATAGAATGCGTCCTTATCTAACATTCGACTACACTGATTTTGTGGCAGATTGAATGCATCATTTACGATCTTTAAAATTGCAGGTTTACCATCTGGGACTATAGTCCGGCGGTAAAGTTTATAATGAATAATTCCCTTCCAATTTCAGCATATACATAGTATCAACTTATTTGTTAATCTAAATTTCACTAGTCTGTGGAGCTTGTTTGCCTTTTAACCATGATTATTTTCTTTACACGATTTTGTTTATGTAATGCATTTTGCATCATCAGTGATCAATCTTTTCATAAACCGTTTGCTTTCATTATGTTTCAATAGAGAATCGAATGAGCACACAATTCATTAGATTTCTTTCAGAGAGCTTGTGTGGGACTCAGGTATCGAGCTTTTGGTATGTCCAGCTTTTACAAATGGGTCAAACTGTTTTGTGGTCAATCCCCAACTCTTCAGCTATGTCATAAGAACTAATATGTCAATCTTGGTCTACTTTTTTCCAAATGGCAGCGACTTTATCCATAACATGTCAAATAGATTAAGGTTTATCTTGGACATAAAACAAAAGTGGACTGAAAATGTTTGAACCAGTTTTGTGCTCTCTTACCGACACTGCATTAGGTCCATAGACGTCATAAATTTTTTTCGCTGCTTGTGACGCATTTTCCTCTTTTTGATAAAATTTCAAATGTATCAATTTCTATGATAAATTCACTTATTTTTTTGGATGGAAAAACAATAGAAAAAACAGCAGACACAGTTTTTCCTTTTTTTTCTGTTTTTAAAATGTCCTCTATTTACTAGTATCAAAACTAGGCAGATACTAACTAAAATACAAAACTAACCAAATAGATTTTAACTGCAACTTTTACTTATAAAGTTCGAAAAACTTTTCCCCAACTTTTAATACATATTTTATTACTTATTGTTACAACAGCAATAATATTTCTAAGGTAGTTATATATTAACTATTCTTTAATTAGCCCCATTTTAGAATGTGATTTGTATTATTTAGCAATAACAGACTATTCAAGAGAATCAGTATTTTAAATTTGAAATAGATTTGGAAATAAGCAATGAAATGAAATAGATTTAGAAATAAGCAATGAAATGAAATAACTCTGAAATTGCACATATAAATATATTTCAGGAGCATGAGATGTTACAACTATCAATTAAGTGGTATGGCAGAGTTTTAAACTTTAAATTATATGCATATCTACAGTTTTATATCTGTCACAAAAAAGTGTTAACAATTTCTGATGTACATTGGTTGTTGACTACAAATTCTACTATATTTTTAATGTTGATCATAGTGCTTATTGTTACTAAGTTTAGAGCAACAGGCTGCTGATGTAAAAAATAGGACATAAATGGCACATTTCACACCAATTCAACTAAAATGTGACCCTTCATTGATTAAATTATGGTTGATGACTATAAATTTGATTTTTATTTTCTTGAATTTCAGACAAAATTTTTATCTGATACATTAAACGCTTACAATAATACTCAGGAAAATAATGAGAAAACATGAATTTCTAATCAGAAATTTATTTTCAATAAAAATTTTTGTGGATAAATTTAAACTTAACAGTCTTTGCACAATAGTTTTTCATCACTAGAACAAATAGTTGATCGTTAGAGTAAACTCTATTGTTTGAAAGTCAAAATTAGAATTTACCTAATGTTAGTTTATGTTCAACATACTAATAAGTAAACTGTAGGTTGAATTGAATTTAGTAGATAAAAAAAAAATTGTAAATAAAATGAATATATATTTTATTGCAAGAGAAAATAGTGTATTATTATGAGAAGCTTATATAGGTATTCCATATTTAAAGTGATTTTATTTGAGAGTAATTAGTGTTTAAGATTATGGGGACATTTCTTAATAAATCTTGATATTTTTATGTGACATTTAAATCTCAAAACAAAAAAGTTTTATAGTACATATCCATATGGAAAAAAATTTCAAAAAGCAAAATATCTACAATAATTACATAAACATTACAATTTACATCAAAGTCATTTTCATAAATTTTGGTTACATCAAAATGGTAAATGAAAAGCGCAAAAATCATTAGTGTGTTTAGTTTGAATTGATTTATATGTATTTTATAAACATTAAAATGTTTAGGATATACATATATTAAAAAAAAATGGAAACCAAAAATAGTATAGCATCAATTACATTAACTGCAGTTTTTGTTACAAGAACTGTTAATAATGTAGAATATGTATAGAATCACATGGTTCCTATATTGTTTATGGTAAAATGCATAACTTATGATGATACACTAGGTATTTAAAAATAAATAACGTTTTTTAAAACTTTATTTTATACAATAGCTCTCAATGCAAAGAACTGTTATTTTTAACTAAAATCATTTAATATAAAACAAGACCAAATTATTACAAACAATAAACATTAGCTACAACTAAAAATATACATTTTTAAAGTACTTTCCTTCTGAATAGACATCTTGAATATTTTGGAACATATAACCTTGTCCTTGAACATATCTTTAAAACCAACTAGCATCTATCCTACTCCAGTATGTGTGACTCATCAGTCACACAATATTTGTTTGGAATGATATTTACACAGTATTAAAGAAACTGTCCATATTTTTAAAGTGGCCGCATGGATGGTGAATGTAACACTGTCGAATAAAAATTTAGTTCTCCCATGACACTAAAATTATTATAGTGTGAATAATGTGAAACGGATTCAAATATATTCATAAGACTTTGGAGTGTTTTGGTGACACTACCATAATTTTTCCATGCTAATTCATAGAACTGTCTTCCACAGATTATTCAATACTTATGGTACAGAAATTATATTTGGATCTGCAAAATTGAAGTCATTAATAAATTAATGCTACTTAAAACATAAGACATTTTAATTCAAATACACTCCACATTATTCCAGTGAAATGTGAGCAACAATTATCTAGAGCAACACAATACTGTTTGTTGAAAAATAAATACAACTGAAAAGTAAAACAACAATAACAGATATTTTTTTCATCAAATAACATCAAACAAATATGTAAACAAAGTAAATAGAGATATTTTAGGAATATTAGGTACTGTGTTATACAAATAACATTAATTTTTAACAGTATCAACCAGTATCGCTGGTCAACTTATGGGTGATTCCATTCTGTGATTTTAATGTCCTATATTGTTTGTTATGTTTGTTCTCATTGGTCATTAATTAATAATCCATTAATGAAATTTTGTGTTAATTGGATAATTATACACATATTTCAACATTATTTTTATATAATAGAACTTGCCATTCAGAGAAAACTTTTATTATATCACTTAACCCCTTACAGATACGAAGCCACTCATGGCTTTAAAGTTAACTATTTTTTTTCACGATATCAGAATATTGTTTTTCATAATGAAGGTAGAATCCATGAACATTATTTCTTCTAAGCCGTGAACGTATTTTTGTTGTCTATAGTAAGTGCAATCTGTCAAAATATTCGAGGTTATGTTCAGCGTGTCCAATCAGCAGAGTGCTTTTAATTTGTGTTGATTTTACTAACGGAAAATAACAATAAAACGGTAAGTAAAAAGCGCAGAATTTCAAAATGAAATGTTTACACATACTTGAATAAGATATAATGGTCTTTTGTCATTTTTTGTTTTTGTTTGTTTTTGAGCTTTATTTCGATACTGCCATATTTGGCGCATGCATTGTGGTTAAAACATTATGGGTGCATTTCATGCATTCAGGTGCTTTTTTTCTTTGCAGAAATGGATCCTTCCCTCTTTTATGGTTCTTCCAAGCATGTAAACACTATTCCTGGTGATGGTGTTTTGAGTGATGACGATTTGGATTCTGACTCTGATCCCAACTATGAACCTAACTCACACTATGCTCGACCAAAAAATATTATTATACCTGAATCTGAATCAGATTGCTCTGATAATGACATTAACCCACAAATCTTACAGGCTTCATCAACATCTAAAAAAAACAAAACTACAAAAACAAAAAGACAAAGTAACTTGGAAAAATGAAAAAATTGAACCTTTTGACGAAAAAACTTTAAATTTACTGGTTCTTCTGATTTGCGGATGAGATAAAAAGCTAGAAACACCTCAAGAACTTTTAAATTCTTATTCACTGATAATCTCATTGAAATTATCGTTCACCAGTCTAATTTAAAATCTGTTCAAACTAACGCGTAAGCGGCAAACATAACGAGAAGATATTGAGCAGTTCATTGGAATCGTTATCTTCATGTCATGTGTAAAGCTGCCATCCACAAGAATGTATTGGTCAAAACATAAACGCCAGTCCCAAGTTTACGAAACCATGACTTGTAACAGATTCGAGGCTGTAAAAAGAATTTACATTTCAATAATAATGATAACTTCAACCATGGAACTGATGGTCATGATAAACTTTTCAAAATCAGACCAGTTTTGGATGAAATTGTGAACGCCTTTTACTAGTGCCAAAAGAAGAATTTCTTGCAGTGGATGAGCAAATCATTCCAACCAAATGTCACACGAAATTAAGCAGTATAATCCTGCAAAACCTCAAATGGGGTTCAAAATCAAGTTTTGTAGTGGTCAGGATTCAGCTACGATTTCGACATATTTGCTGAGAGCAAAGCGATTCTTTCCCTTCAGATGCACCTAATCTTGGTGTTAGTTCTAATGTCGTGACCAGACTCACTTCTACAGTGTCAAAGCATCAAAACTACAAGATTTGTTTTGACAACTGGTTCAATAGTCCAAATCTTCAAGTTTATTTACTTCAAAATGGTTTGTTGCCACTGGGAACTGTGAGGCTTAACCGTGGCCTAACTCAGATATGCCTACTGAAAAGGAGCTGAAAAAATGGACGAGGAAGTATGGTAGAAAACAGCGGTCATAGATAACGTGAAGCTAAGTTTAGTGTCCTGGTTCGATAATAAGACGGTAAATATGCTCTCAGCTTACGTAGGTAGTGAGCCTACAACAACAAAGAAAAGGTATTTTCGAAAGAAAAACAATACAAGGATATAACATCCCCCAAGCAGTCGATGTTTATAACCAAACACATGGGAGTCGATTTATTGGACTCCATGCTTGGTTATTACCGAATACACCTTCGATCTCGCCAATGGCAAAAGAATTTTTTCCATATGATAGACATGACATTGGTAAATAGCTGGTTGCTATGGCGTCGAATTAATGTAAATGAATATCTGCCGCTATTTGATTTCAAACTGGCAATTTCATATGCGTAAAGCAGGAAAAGTGGTGGGCAAAAACGTGGTCGTCCAGCTAGCCTCTTAGGAACACCGACCTCAAGTCGAGCCAATTCAACCAGCCGAGTCAACAGTCCGTGATGGCCAAAAATTTTGATACCCCAAAAGACATAACGCCACTCAACCAGCTTGCCTGATTCGCCTGTGCCCAATAAAATGGCACGAAAAACTCCAGCAGGCATCAGGACCTACCACTAGATTCTTTGGTCTGATAATGTGGACCATTTCCCCGATGGACGAAATCAATTCGACAAATTTGTCAAAACTGTTCGAATTCCGTTCGTTTACGAAATGTGGGAAATGTAATGTTCATTTATGTTTCAACGATAGAGAAATTGTTTCAAAATTCCATAAGACATAATTTAATTTTTTTAATTAATGCATGCAGAAGCCATATATGGATCGTCATAGTTCTACTATAATGCATACGACCATATATGGCTTCATGTAATAATTCTAAAGTAAGTACTTTATTTTTCCAAATTATTCTAATGTATAGAAATAAAAGATGATTTCAATAAAAAAAATTTTATTCCTCCTTCATAATTCATGCAATAAAGGTTAATACTCTTTGGTTCTTTAATTGGATTTTTTATTATTTATTGCAAACAAGAGACTATTTTTGGAACATCATTAATTAATAAAATTAATTTTTTTCTAATTAGACTATACAACAGGTAACATTAATAAATAATTAGAATTAATATGAGAAATAGTTTAACAAAGATACACGTCTTCCAATACAGGAATGAAGATTGAAACAATAAATCATCCCACATAGACCTTGGAATCTTGTATCAAGGGTATTCGATGTTGTATTATTCATCGGGTGTGGGAAAACAAATGTACTTTTAGTCTTTTAATTTAGACCTCAGGGAGTCCAGTTTTGAATGTATATATCTCTATTCGAAATCTCTTTAACAACTTAAATACAATATTTTTATCACAGAGTTTCAAAAAAAAATAAAGAAATCAAATACTACCATTTTGATGTACATTGTAATACCACTTGAAATTACATCCCTAATAATATTATTATTGTAGATGCTGCTTTCTAGTGAAAGAGAACATCGTCTTTATTTTTCAATGCGGACGTCATCGTAATGTGGAGCTATTTTTATTTATGTTAAACTTATATTATAAATACAAAGTATAATTGGAGTGTGATAGTACAAATTTTATTATTGTGTTTAAGCAGATCATTTAAATTTAAATCATATTATGTTGACCATGTTGATGTTGATATGACTTGGATCCAGTTTCCAAAATATATGTAGTGAGTGTTGGAATGAAGTATTCTTTACTATTGACAAAGGTAGCGATTTAAATGGGAAGGTATAGAAAGAAGTTAGACTGTTTTATTAAGACCACTTTGCGTGCAACATGCATTAACGTACAGCATGCAACCCATCGCTGACCCTCAGATCTACCTTTCCACTGCAGATCATCTCAAAGGATTGAATGTGATTCAGAGTTGACAGATATCGAACACCTAAACAAATGTTATTTATTTTGCAATTATCTTAGTCTGCAGCCTACGTTAGGTGTTAATTCCTACGTACATTATTTATGCCAACCAGGCATCCTCAGAATTGCCGACTCCTCCCCAGGGTGCAAGAATTATTAAAACAACCGACACAACCTCGTTAAGCGGGCCGCTGTCATTTTTATTGAGTCAAGAGCGACGAAAACATCGCCAAAGCAGCTGAATACCACCAATAGACATGTCTGTCAAATCACAGACTAACCATCGCAATATTACCCAAAATGAGCAGGCAAACGTTCAATAATGGCAGTAACTATAGAAAAACGTCGAATTTGGTCATTAGGTATATTATTATTATCTTCATGTTTTAAAATTTCGAAGGTTCAAAACATTTAAACGTTAACCCTTCTCACATACATTTTCAAAACATCAGATTTGTAGTCGTTATTAGTTTTGAATGGTTTCATTAGATGTTTAACAAAATTAGGATCTATCAGTTGTATTATTTCTAAAGGCCAGACTATGTTTCTTTGTATCTTTTCAAAGCAACGTCAGTTTGTCCTATACATATCCATTTACCAGTCATCACAAGTTAATTTTATAAATTCCGGATTTTTATTATTGCGTAATTTATCTTTATTATTTACATAAAGTTTCAAATTGTTATTTGTTTAAAGGCCGTATAAATATTATTCGTAGCTCATTACTATTTTAAAATATACCTATGTATAAACTGTTTATATTGTAAAATAACATCAGTATATGTAACTAAGAAACAAATGTATAAAATAGAAACCATTTAAGCCTCAATTATTATCAATTTCCTCAAAATAACTGGTGCATAAATACATATATAGTACCTATAGACAGGCACACATTACCTATCAAAGAAGTCAATTATAGGAAAACCTCTCAGACAGATTTTTAAGAAATGCCTGTTGAAAGAAATTAAAAGAAACCTATTGAAGAATTATAAAATACCTGTTGAAATGAGCATTTTAAAATTGAGATAAAACATTTAAAACTCCTTAAGATGATATAATATATATATATATATATATGTGTGTGAATGTGTGTTTGCGTATTTTACCTTTTTAACTTAGTAAATCTATATATATAAAATGAATTGCTGTTCGTTAGTCTCACTAAAACTCGAGAACGGCTGAACGGTTTATCTTATCTTAGTCTTGAAATGTTCGTGGAGGTCTAGGGAAGGTTTAAAAGGCGAAAAAATCGAATAATTTCCGGAAAACCCTAAAATAGACAACGTTTTCTAAATAATATGTAGAGTCAATTTGAACTTTATTGCTATTCAATAAAGTTCATATTCAATTATAATCACTCACTGTTGTCTAAGCAATTTAGGTGTGTTCCTAACGTCAACGAGTCAATTTGCAATTTATTACCGCTGCATAAAGTTCAAATTCAATCATATCTATCAAAATAGTCTTCGCGTGCGCTTTGGAGGATCTAATGTCGCGTTCCGAAAATAAACAAAAGTGAATCGCGAACGCGACAAAAAATGTAATAAACCATTAGTAGTACTGATTTTCAATTAATTTGGTCGGCTTTGCGAAACTTAATTTTAGCTAACTTCAGTTGTAACTGTATCAGATTATTTTTTTAAGTTCGATAAATCTTAAGTTTTGTCACAAATTAAGTTTCTGAACACAACCATAATATTTGACATTAGATTTGACAATTGACAACCAACTAATATGTCAATCATTCTGTCGCACTTCAGAACACGGAGGTAAACTCCAAAAAAATAAATAGAAAAATCATAACACGGAAAAAAGTATTACGATTGACGATATTGTGTTACGATCATAGTTACGATATTCTATGAGTGCATCCTTCTATCTTTGTGAGTGACGATTACCGCTACGTGCGCGAGAACTTTCTTTACTTTTGTGATAGTGACATTCCAAGTAGTGTGCTCTTGTTGATATTTTGTGATAGTGACACTTTACTGTTAAGTTACTGTTAAGTGAGCGAGAATTTTCTCACTTTGATTAATTACGTTACGATGCCGAGGAGAAGACGACCTGACTTAGGTCGTCGCAGTCAATCAAATGTGCGAAGAGCTACCTCACGTGCTAACCGCACTGATGACCAGAGAGAGACAGATCAAGAAAATAGTCGTATTGCTATGTCAGAATTGCGTTATTTATTTAGTGACAATGAAGTGGATAGGCTTAGAATGCAACGAGTTCGTGCACATCAAACACAACAACAGCGAGCACGACATAATGAAATTGAGCGAATCCGCAGACGCAGTGCTCCTGTAATTCTTGAACGAGCTGCATTCCACTATGATCCGGCAATTGATTATTGTGCCGACAAATCGGTAACAATTGGGGAAATGAAAATAGTTTGTAAATATTGTAAGGCGTTAAAATACACTGGTGAATCTACTGGATTATGTTGTGCTGGAGGCAAAGTAAAATTGCCACAATTGGTCCCACCACCAGATCCTTTACGCTCTTTAGTTTCTGGGATTGGAAATGATTCTAAGCACTTCTTGGCCAACATTCAGAAATATAACAACTGTTTCCAGATGACATCATTTGGCGCTACACATATTATGCAAGACAATTTCATGCCCACTTTCAAGGTATTATACCAGAATATTTTTATAATATTTGAGTTTGTACTAATCTATCTATATATATTTTGTAATATTTAAGTTTGTAGTAATATATATCTATATATATAAAATAATTAATGGACAAAATTAAAATTTTATAGATACAAGGACAAATTTATCACTTACTGGGGCACTGTTACCACTACCTGATGCAGATCATCAATTTTACAAATTTATTTTATGGGCAATTCAGATGCGGAAGTTGATAATCGTTGTGCTCACAATCCAACAGTGAAGAGAACCATTGTCCAAGAATTACAAATGTTTCTTCATCAGAATAACAATTTAGTAAACATGTTCAAAATAGCATTGGATCGGATGCCATCTGATAGCCATAATATTATCATTCGAGCTGACAAAACACCTGCCGGTGAACACACAAGGAGGTTTAATTCACCTACCATTGATGAAGTGGCTGTTGTCATTGTGGGAGAAAATTTACAATCTAGAGATATTGTGCTTCATCGTCGGAATAGTGACTTAAAACGTGTATCTGAAACACATAGGAGCTATGATGGATTACAATATCCTTTGATCTTCTGGCAGGGGAAGATGGATACCATTTTAATATCAAAATGGTAAATCCAGTAACAGGTAAATAAATTGAGCAGGATTAAATAATATTTTAAATTCAATTCATCTAAGAAACATTTATTATTTTTGATTGCAGGTGCTGAAATCAACAAAAGTTAGTGCTATGAATTTCTATTCATACAGATTCATGATCCGTCAAGGTGAAATAAATCATATTTTGATGTGTCAACGACTTTTCATCAGTTTGCAGTTGACATGTATGTCAAAATTGAGACTGAACGATTAACATACATCCGTTTGAACCAACGACAGCTACGATCAGAGGAATACATTCATCTCCGCGACGCTATAAATGCCGATGGCAATGTGAATAATGTAGGAAGAATGACAATTTTGCCAGCCACTTATATAGGAAGCCACGCCACATGCACGAATATGCTCAGGATGCTATGTCATATGTTAGGCATTATGGCCCCAGACTTATTTGTTACATTCACATGTAACCCAAATTGGTCCGAAATCAAGAGGGAATTGCTACATAGCCAAACACCAGTTGTTAGACATGACATAATTGCCAGAGTTTTTAAACAAAAATTAAAATCTCTGATGAATTTCTTAATAAAGCATTGTGTGTATGGCCGAGTCCGTTGTTGGATGTACTCTGTAGAATGGCAAAAGCGTGGATTGCCACATGCGCACATTTTACTCTGGTTAGTTGACAAAATAAGGCCAGATGAGATTGATTCCATAATTTCAGCTGAAATTCCAGATGAAACAGTTGACCCAAAATTGCATGCAGTAGTTACCAAACACATGATACATGGACCTTGCGGACTTTTCAACTACAATTCACCCTGTATGGTTGACGGCAAGTGTTCCAAGCGATACCAAGAGACCTGCTTGCTGAAACCATAACGGGAAATGATGGATACCCATTGTATCGTCGGAGATCAGTTGCGGACAATGGGCGATCAGTAGTTGTGAAGGTAAAAGGACAAAATGTTGATGTAGACAATCGTTGGATTGTGCCATACTCGCCAATATTGTCCAAAGCTTTTGAGACTCACATCAATGTGGAATATTGTAACTCTGTAAAGTCGATAAAGTACATATGTAAATATGTTAACAAAGGCAGCGATATGGCTGTCTTCGCTGTAACCAATGCAAATGATGAAATATCACAGTACCAGATGGGGCGCTATGTAAGTAGCAACGAAGCAATTTGGCGTATATTTTCATTTGCGATCCATGAAAGATACCCTACAGTAGTCCATTTGGCGGTCCATTTAGAAAATGGTCAACGAGTTTATTTTAATGAATCGAACGCGGCAGACAGAGCGGCACGTCCACCATCGACAACATTAACAAGTTTCTTCACAGTCTGTCAAACTGATGATTTTGCTCGCACTTTGCTGTATGCTGACATGCCACGCTATTACATATGGAATGCATCATCGAAATCATTTCAGCGTCGAAAACAAGGAACACCAGTTGAAGGACATCCAAATGTATTTGCTTCAGACGCTCTGGGTCGCATCTACACAGTACATCCAAATAACGATGAATGTTATTATTTGCGATTGTTGTTGGTGAATGTTCGTGGTCCGACATCGTTTAAACAACTGAGAACAGTTAATGGACAGCTGTGTGCGACTTACCGTGAGGCATGCCAACTATTACATTTACTTGAGAACGATTCGCACTGGGATGATACGCTCAAGGATTCCGTAATATCTTCATCGCCGCATCAAATTCGTACATTATTTGGGATTATCATATCGACATGTTTCCCTCGATCCAAAAGATTTGTGGGTTAAGTATAGAGATGACATGTCTGAGGATGTTTTGCATCGTGTGCGCCGTGAAACTTTGAATCCTATACACAAATGACTGAAGAAATTTACAATGAGACATTGATCATGATAGAAGATATGTGTTTATTGATAGCAAATAAAGTATTGTCGTGTTTGGGAATGACAGCCCAATCGTCATATGCACGATGCATTAAACCACGAGTTGCAAAGGGAACAACAGTACGACATTGAAGCATTGGCCGAAACAGTTCGTACAAATGTTCCACAATTAAATCAACAACAAAGAATTGCGTACGACACTTTGATAGAAGCTGTGAACAGTGGATCTGGTGGAATTTATTTCCTGATGCTCCCGGAGGAACCGGAAAAACGTTCTTAATTTCATTGCTTTTGGCGAGGATCAGATCGCGAAATGATGTTGCTCTAGCGTTGGCTTCATCTGGAATAGCTGCGACTCTGCTAGAAGGCGGACGAACTGCGCATTCTGCCTTGAAATTACCATTAAACATGCAAATCACCGAAACACCAATTTGCAACATCGCCAAAAATAGCGCAATGGCCAAGATCCTACAGGTATGCAAATTAATTGTTTGGGATGAATGCACAATGGCCCATAAGAGGTCACTGGAGGCGCTAGACAGAACATTGAAAGATCTTCGTGACAACCACAATATATTTGGTGGGGCCATGATTCTGTTGTCAGGTGATTTTCGTCAGACTCTTCCAGTTATACCCCGATCAACTGTTGCTGATGAACTAAATGCATGCCTAAAATCATCGAATTTGTGGCAGTACGTAAAGACACTCCAATTAACAACTAACATGCGAGTATTTTGCAACATGATGAAACTGCAAATGTGTTTGAAGCAGTTGTTAGATATTGGAAATAATAAAGTTGCAATGGACACCTCGACCGATTCATCACATTACCCACAGATTTCTGTCAGATCACAGATTCAAAAGAGGAGCTTATTCAGCGTGTTTTCCCAGATATAGCGCAAAATTTCAATAACCATAATTGGCTGGGTGAACGAGCAATATTGGCAGCGAAAATAAAGATGTCGAGGATCTCAATGCGACCATTCTGAATTTTCTTCCAGGACAGTTGATTTCCTTTAAATCAGTCGACACCATTATGAACCAGGATGACGTAGTTAACTATCCCACAGAGTTTTAAATTCACTGGAATTACCTGGATTACCACCTCACAATTTGCAGTTAAAAGTAGGATCAGTTGTCATCATGCTGCGTAACATTAATCAACCTCGACTATGCAATGGAACAAGACTGGCTGTGAAAAAGCTGATGAATAACGTCATTGAGGCAACAATCATGAAAGGAAAATACAAGGAGAGGATGTCTTGATCCCGCGAATACCGATGATTCCAACGGATTTACCATTCGATTTTAAACGCTTACAATTTCCAGTACGTCTGGCCTTTGCGATGACAATAAATAAATCGCAAGGACAGTCTTTAGAGTTTGCGGAATCAACTTGGAGTTTCCTGTTTCGCGCATGGACAATTATACGTCGCGTGTTCGCGCGTCGGAAAACCGTCTTCTTTGTTTATTTACGCACCACAAAACAAAACAAAAATATAGTTTATGAGAAAGCTTTAAATTGATTAACAAACTGTATCATAATCGTGTGTGTCTGTTAATAAAATTTAAACCTTATAAATAGCCAGTATTTCAGGAAAACTCTGTTTTTAAGTAAGCATCATGGTGTTTCGAAAATAATAATAAAACTTCATGCTTCATTAAAAATGCTTTTTATTCAATACGTTTTGTTTGTTTTGAAATTAATTTATACAAAGTTTAGGTCTTTTATTTATCGATTGAGGCAGTACAAGTCTGCCGGGTCAATAAAATATAGATATAAAAATATAAGAGGTATAGGTTAGGTTAATATAAGAAAAAAACCTTTTAAACAGATATAGACTACTTATTGAGGAGTTATATTACTTTCATTTGTAAAAAATGAATGCAAACAATACTGTTTTTGATAAAGACGTAAAGAAAAAATAATTAAATCTATATCATCAATTAAAAATAAACGGAAAGAACTGAAATTAAATGATTTAAATACATCTTTAATATTTGAAAATCTTTCAACCTGTTACTGAACATTTCAAATATATTTAGCTGATCAGTTAGACAAAAGTGTAAAGAAAAG